>CM031237.1:385255082-385537710 GCA_018340775.1 Taxus wallichiana var. yunnanensis
ATAGAATGAGTATGATCATCAGCGATATAAAAGTGGTACTCTCTTAGATTTTTAAGATCATTCTCTTGATCATTGTCAGGGAGAATGTAGAAATGCTATATGCACAAAAATGGCAACTTGTCTTTTGAGTTGTAATATTGTAGATTGAACCTCCATTTGTGGTTGCTTGATGTGTAATTCTCTCTGCAAAATCGACCACCTTTGAAATAATAGTACTAATAGGAAATGTGTCTTTGCATAGCTTGAATTGTTCATCTAACCATCGAGCTCATGTGTATGTATCACATACTCATAAATAATTTCATCTTAAATTTTCTCAAGAATTGGAAAATGGGCATTTAATTACGTAATTAGCTCACAGTAATTTAGACTCTTTTTCATCTTTCGACTTGGTATCTGACTGATTTATATTTATCAAACTCAACTAAATTATGTCCTATTGTACCTTTAATTTTCTCATGGATGCGACTTTCCAATTTAGGTAATCCGCATATACTCTGCAACTTCCATCTAAACAATCCCGACTATTAAAAAAATGTCCGACTTCTTTTTCAAAAATATAGTAGGAATAAAATCCTAAGATATTGGTGGAACTTGAACACCACATTCCAATAACATAGTTTCGGAAGAAAATTGAATACATAAAAATTTAGCATAACGCATCGCAAATTCAACATGTTGCCTACAAGAACAAGTGGTGTGAGTGTGGTTGATTTTAACATAGAATGGTTTCAACATTTGAAAAAAATGTTGACTAATTTTAATTTCCAGATTCTCTTATTCAAACTTACGAAAAAATTGAGTTTGAGTCATATCTAAGAAATGCTTTGGATGTGGTTCATGATTAGTAGAACCAACTCTCCATTTTATAACATATCTTGTATTAGGTGAAACTCTAGTGTTATCATGCCAAAATTTAATAACAACTTCTCTTATAAAGCATCGTAAGGTATTTTTGTCCTTACGCTTGATTGCTCTGAAAATGCCCAAAAATCAGCATTATTGAGTGATTGAAGGATATTACGTCCTTCAATTGCTTTCATTAGAGTTTTTTATTAACTTACAACATTCGATTTGTTTGCGTAATCAGGACATTGTTTTTTTATTGATTCACTTACAACATTTGCTACATCAATGAGTATTTAATTCTTCTTCAACATTGACACCAAAAACTTCTTCATCACGAGTATTTAATTGAACTTCAACATTGACGGTAGAAACATTACACGTTCTTCATTACTTAATAGTTAGGATTGAAATGTAACCTCTTCTTGATTCACGAAGTTTCATCGCATTCACTCAATTTTGAATTTTGTTGGCCTACAATTCGTTTGGTGTTTTTTTACTTAATGACTTCCTTTTTGACTTTGTTTTTGTCTCCCATGATGTTTTGCTTAGGTGATAAGAAAAATAGCGAGAAAAGACGAGAATGTTTTTAGTAATTCATACGGTAAAGTCAGAGAGTAAAAATCACATGGTAAATCAGACATTGGGATGTGTGTAAATATGATTTATAAACTATGATCGTGGTTTATAAAGTGTTCTCGTGGTTTGTGTTAAAAAACTGCGATCACGCTTTATAAACCACGTACCATAAAATTTCTCTCAAATACTTGCTGATTGGTGTTATCCTATGAAAAATTATCCCATCACATCACTTTAATGTCACATCTGTCATCTTAAAGATCTCTTTATTATTGCAAAATACTTGGGGTCAACATGATTTCCATGTGATTGATAATTTAGGGACATAGGTATGGTTCGATTTCCATTTTCCTATACCTTGAGGATTGGTGTACTTACAATTACTCAACTGTAGTTCATTACTATTTAAAACCAGCCACTTGGGCCACGGAAGGATCACGTTCATTTGGCATGTTTTAAACGTGGTAAGCTAGAGTGTGCCATTGATGGGCAAAATATGAAAAGATTCTTTTGTTTTTTTAAAAGGAAGTGCCCTGCATTCCTACAAGAAAGTGTTCCTGTGATGTATGCTACTTCAGAGAGTGTATTGTTTCTGATAAAGCGGAGAGATTTTGGAAGAAATGCATTTCAAAGTGAGATCCATTCCTCCCATTCAGGTTATATTTAAGATAGTTATAGAAGATGATATCAATCGAAACTTGCTTCCCAATCCGACTTCATCTATCATGCATGTTTCTTCGACAAAATCTCTTCTGACTAGTGCGTATATAAGTCTTTTTCATTCCAGGTTTTCAAATGTTTATTAAGATTTATACAAGAGTTGATTGTTTTAATTGGATATGTTGTGTTTTGAATAGTTCGTAGTTTCAATCATTTTACTAGGATTTGTATGGTAATGTCCCATTCTGGATCTGCAATATTTATGATTGTAGAACACGTGTCCAATCAACCCCATGCATTCACATGACCAGGTTGTAAAAGAATGTATAGATATGAGAGGGGATATTTTTAGGAATTTACCTAAATAGCCCTAATCATTACGAGTAGCCCTCTCTGATAATAGTATAAGCTATGAAGAATAGATCTTCATTCAACCCCTTAAATTATGGCTGCAATCATATTCTCTCCCGTAAAGATATGAAATCGAAATATAAAAATCTTTTCCTACATCATATACCCTTGAAAGATTGCCAAAGACCTTTGTGAAGACATAAACTTCAACTATTGTTTACTTTTCTTTTCCTTTGCTAAGCCCTTATTGGTGCCCATACTACTGTAGGTATATTTCTAGTTTAGCGTGTCTGCATTAATGATTTCTAACACTGTAGTGTATGATCTTTGTAGGATCATTGAGAACAGTATCATTCGGTTATTCTGTTGTGAAACAGATGCAAACAGATGTTGTTTGAGATAAAATTTGAGCATAAATCATTCTCAAATACATTAGAAGTCTTTCACCCAGCTTATACAAAAGATCTAAATCATTCTCTTTGTTAGAGTCTAGCCATCGTAGGTCTTATGAATATGAGTTCAAAATTGTAGCTCTCTGCTAATGAAGATTTGAAATTCTATTAAAGCGTAGATTGAGGAAGTACTTTTTAGGCTTGGAGAGACTAGCATATCAAAAATGACGTGAAAAGGGAAAAATAAGTGAAAGGAATTTAAATCACTTGCACATTGCCAAGAACAACCTAGTGCTATTATACTAAAAATTGTACATGAATTGCAAACTATGTCAAAGAGCATAACAATGTTATGTTTGTTCGCGTTGTAATTTGCAGTGAATTGTAGGCTATCTTAAAATGTTTTTAGTCATTGTTATGCAAGGACATGTCCCCTCAAATTTGGGAGAGGGCCAAATGTTTTAGGGATGCTGAAACATTTCCTACACATTTCCAAATTGTCAAATTGCAAAGGAAGTGTCTCGGGATGTTTAGGACTTGAGTGGGACATCGGGAACTCCCCGATGTCACATCATATTGAAAACACTTTTTTGTTTCAAATTTTTTCAATTTTTTTTTTAAAATTGTAAATTAATAATAACAAAAAAACATAAGAACCAAACCCTAACCATAAAAATGACAATCTAGGTTATAAAATGACTCTATAGCTTCATTCCATATAGCATTCAATATTCATACTCGAACAAAGTTAACAAAGAGAAGAAGAAACAAAAAGAGGAAGAAGAAGGGAAAGAGAAAGAATAAGCAACAGTTATTTAAAATATTATTTGCTTACAATGATTGATAATAGTCTGTAGTTTTTAAAATTTAGATTGTATTTGTATTATTTAGGGATTGTTTTAATGTTTTTGTAATGGAGTAGATGTTACAAGCTATCAAGGAATGAATTACATATTTGTAGGCATTAGAAGCTAATGAGCATAAAGTGGAGGAGCCCTATCAATGGGTTGTTTCAAGTTACCTTCCCTATGAGTATCCAATGCCCATTCCTTATCAATCATCTTAGCCCAGTTTTCAAATTCCGAGCTTTCATAAGGCTTCTCCTTCCACCCCCTCTCCTCCACAAGAAGATAATATATCGTCCCCCTTTTAACGAACATTACAAAATCAAGTTGGAACCCAACCCACCCCTCCTCTCACATTCCCAAACCCATTTTTAAAAGATGAAAATAATAAAATCAGTCAAGGAAGGAAGCCTTTTGAAGAATCCATTAAAGAAGAAGTTATGAAAAATTGAAGGATTGAGGTTCAAAATTTGAGTCCAATCAGATGCCATAGCTAGTTAAAATGTTAGCAGAGGTTGGGATTAAAGAGCTTAAAGAGGAAGATGTATGTTCATATATAAAAACAAGGATGATCAACAATCTCTCCATTCTGAGTGCAGTGTACATGTTGGTACCATACTTAAAGAGGAAGATGTGTGTTTAGAGAAAAAAGAAGTGGTTGTTGATTTTTCTTCATAAAAATAAGCAGCGAAGGATAAAGAATTAGTTCCAATGGACTTGGATGAAGATTTCTATCTCTTAAAAATGGAAATTCAGATTCTTCTTCCCCTTCGTCTTTTATTGAACCTGATTTTATTGATGAACCTGCCATGGAGTAGGACATCAAAGAAAATTGTGCTTCGCAGATCAATCTTCATAAGGAAGAGAAGGATGAGTTTTATCTATTAAACTTCATCATGGATGAGAATGAGGAAGGAGATGATGAAATCATTGTAGAACCAATCATCATGGAAGAGACAGAGTTATTTGAAGAAGTAGGATAGAGTTCCCGTCAGCTCCCAAACATGCTCAAGAATGAAGAAAATGTGTCTACTAGACCCATTCTTGGAATTAGATACAAAGAAGATGGGAAAACTCAAAGGATAAGGCCATGTCCAATTACATACTTGTCTAATTTGAGATCAAATCTAAATTTTCCACCAGTCATGCTCAATCTAGAGCATGAGGATGAGCTACAAGTTGCCAAAGGTCAGCAACAATGCCTCTCAAATATAGCTATAGAGCAAGTAAAAGAGGTATTATTTCTTTCTTCATATGATACTATGAGGAATAGGGATGGAAATAAATTTTTTAACAATTTTCAACTTTCATTAAAGACCATGTTTAGTACCAAATCAATTATATGGTCTCAATGTGTAAGAAAGGGAAGCTATTTCTCCCTTCCTGTATCAGTCCTTTTTTAGATCCTCATTTCTTTAGTTAGGATAGGTTAGTTGTAGTTTTCTTTTCCTCCAAGTATTTATGCACACCGATGTGGTTTCTCTTTTAATAAGTGGCTGCCCTCTTGTTGGCTAGCCTTGTTAGGAATTGTATCTTTCCTCCAAGTGATTTTTGCACATGTTGTTAGTACTGGTTTTCAGTAAGTGCGAAATATTTTTTAGTCTTGTGGAGAAATTTTGTGATTTTTGTATTCTTGATCAAGATTGTGTGGAGGTTTAAGATTTATTTTTATGGCTAGGAGACAGTAAATTAGAAGGTTTTGTCTGACTATCAGACAATTAATCCATCAAAGCTACCAAAGAGGCTGACCATTTTTGGTCATCATAGTGGAGGGGTACAAATGTTTTTTCAGATTACTCATTTTTAGTAGATGAGTAGGAAATAAATAGGCATTGAGCAACAAAGAATCATTCTTTAAGAATTCCCATTCTCCATATAGGATGTCATTCCAATTTTTTCATCTTCACCAAAAACATGCATAATCTATTGTGGACTATTGTAGGGTCTTGATGGAGATGAGAATGACATCAAATATAAAAAATAAACACATTGGAGCCAACAAGGAATCATGTTTCAAATTTAAAAAATTGTTGGGAATGGAAGAAAGTTGTATCTTAAGGCTGATCATTCATTTATTATTTTAGTTCTTAGTTTAAAATGATTGGAAATTAAAAATAATGTTCATTCAGTTGTGTAATTAAAAATAATATAAAAGAAGCAGCAGAAAACTCATTGCACAAAACAATTGTGTATATTCATAAGGAAAATTGTATGATTTTCCCCACACAAGCCATGGGATATCACTATGGAAGCAAAGAATACAAATATATTTGAAACTAAAAAACGTAAGGAAGAGAAGGGGACCGATACAAACCTGAAAGGGAGGAAAGTAATTTGTGTTAGAGTTCAGGGTTACTTAAGATTCGTTATATTTTCAGCTTCAAATGTATGTGCATTCTTTCAATAATGAAGAATTTTAATAAAAGAAAGTGCTGGAAGAAAGAAATATTTGTTTCAACTTTTAAAAAATTCATCTATGGGAAAAAATTTCACAAATGATTACACTTTCTCTTTAACAGTTGTGCATGGAAATCATTGCAACAAGATAATGAGAAAAATATAGCACAGATCATATTTGAGTATCGTTCACTTCAGGTTGGGTATGCATCATTTAAGAGTACTTTTTCCCATATTTTTAAAGCTTAATGAACAACTATTGCAACAATGAAGGAGCATCACATTCAAGATACATAAAATGAAAATATTATTAGTGTGAAACATGATAAGTAAGTTGAGATTATTATTCCCATTCTCTCATTAATGTTCAACAACTAGAAAAGAGAGAGTTTCTAACAAGCATAGCTAGTTTTCTTTCTTCTTCTCATGAAATGCATCTACAGAAAAGGATTGCAGAGTTATCAATTAAACTTTTTATAGAGCACGAACCATCATACATTTTCAAAGAGTATAGATTTTCAATATAATGTTTCCAAAAGTGCAATCTTTTAAGATCTAAAAAATGGCTTTCAATGTGTAAATCAAGATAAAAGTTGTAGCCATTGAAAGCAAATAAAATGTGTGTGTTTTTCTCAAAACCCCCAAATTTGTAAGCTATACCCATTAACTAAAAATATATACAAATGCTACATAAAAATCATATCCAACTCATGAATCATGACCGCAATAGATTTTGCAAAAATGTGAAATTGTAAATTTTTCATCAAGTTTCGAAGTAAGATGGTTTTTTGAGTATGCATTTTAGTGTGTATAAATAAATGATAAGAGTTGCAGCCATTGAAAGAAGGATTTGGGTCAGGTTTTCTCAAAACCCCAAATTTTCAAAGCACACAGAAGATGAAGATTCAAACAATACCTACCTTTTAGTACACGATGAGTTGAGTGTAAGCATGGAAACCTCAAGCTCGAGTGGTGAAAAACATGGCTAAAATGAGAAAGGAATCAATGCACAACTTGAAACCTTATACAACGCCCAAGCTAAATCAAACCATGGTCAAGATAGTGCTAGATCACATGGTGTACCCACAAAAATTGGAACAAAGCTCAAGCCTTCAACACCATGACCGAGATGGTATGAAAACCAGTAAGTTCCAAACAAGAAACCCCAAGCTTTTCTCATGCATAGAATCGAGCATAAATTAGATCATGACCGAGAAAGAAGTAAGATAGCTCGAGCTGAGGAAATAAAATGACAAGCTTATAAGGATAACAACGAGCCATGAAGGATCAGAGTCGAGCCAAAGAGTGTCAACATGATAAGCCCTCCAAACTCCAAACAGAGCTCACCCAGTTAAAGAATAGAACTCAAGCAGAGTAAAATAACGAACCCACATTAAGAAATGGAGAGCTATTAATCAATTAGGGAGGAATTGTGAAAAACCCAGCTCGAACCCTCATAGTCACCATGGAGAGCTCAAAAATACATCCTTCGTAACAAGAAGGTACAAAAGAGAAGAAGTGACCTGTTGTCAAAGAAAAAAGAAGAAAGAGCTAGAAGGCACAAGCAATGGATAAAAAGAGACGCAAATCAATGGCGTCGAAGAAGATACATCTTGTGCTTGAGAAAGAGAAAAATTGAAATCTACAAAACAAAATGAATAAAACCAATTCGAGCTATGAATAATGGCGGCTAAAAGTTTTTACAAGGGTTTCTCCAAGTAGCAGAGCTTCCACACCATTAATGCAAAGTCCTAAAATGAAATGTGTTTAGGGTTACAAGCCAAATCAGTAAGGGGTCAAGTAAGTTGAGTTTAATCATGATTCACTTGACCATAAG
The DNA here is from genome assembly GCA_018340775.1 of Taxus wallichiana var. yunnanensis. Classification (NCBI taxonomy): domain Eukaryota; kingdom Viridiplantae; phylum Streptophyta; class Pinopsida; order Cupressales; family Taxaceae; genus Taxus; species Taxus wallichiana. Next base: position 385,262,990 of record CM031237.1, read on the forward strand.
GGAGAGGAGCCAATAGTGGAGAATGGACTAGTAATGGTGAGGGTATTTGTGAAGTGAGTGACTAGTACATGTACATTTTTCATTCAACATTTGAAAAAAAAGTAGCTAATAAAATGTCTCACATCAAATCACATCAAAAAATCACCCAATCACATGATGCCACATAAGTGGAAAAAAATTCATGACATAATGCCCTACTAATGGTCCACCATTTTTCCCTTTGTAAATCCATTTAAAAACCACTTTCCATAAAATAAAAATGCTCAAAAAAAATATTTAGATTAATAAAAATAAAATCTTTTAAAGTGTGTTTTTTTTTCAAAATTTGATGTATTTAAATGTGTGTTGTACACCCCTCAACTTGGGTGCACAACTACTGGCTCCTCTCCCTTATATAAAATCACTTCATTTTGAAATTTGTAATCATTCTTCTTAAGTGCCCTCAAAGTGGGTTTTCATTTTCATAATAAATCTCAATTATTATTAAACATTTTATTAAGGTGGGGGGAAATCATAGTTTTCCAAAGTCAAAAATCAATTGTTTAAATCATGTATGCGCCTAAGAGACAAATGGGAGACCAAGATTTACCTTAATTTTTTCTATAAAACTAATGATTTCCTTAGTTTTTGTAAAATGGGGAAGTTGACCAAGTCAATAAAGAGTTAGGGACCATGCAAAATCATCATTATCCTTTGTAAAACTTGTGCATAATAATAATATTGTGATTATTATTTAATTACAAATGGATGGAGTTGTGTATTTGAGAGGTAAGCATTAGCACTAGATCTATCTCCAACTATCCCCAATTGGAGTTCAAACTCAGAGTTGAAGTGTTGCACTTGAGAGAGTGAGTTGAGTTGCTCATAAGTGCTAGGAGTAAACAGAAATCAACTAGGTATATGTTCCACCAAACTTTCTCCTTCCTCCATTTTGAGTCCGAACAAATTTTTCTTGAGTGCCACTGTTGCGCTCTCTGCTTGTGACCCAAAATTTTTTCTCAATGTCATCCATATCAAACGTGATGTCTTCATTAGATCTATGTGATGCAGGTAGGCATAAGATAAACCTAGGCCAATAATCGTTGTTTCTTTTTATCCTTGCTTTCCCATTTTTATGATTCATCTACGTCGCGTGGCTTATTGATTTTTCCTTCTACAATCTCCCATAGATCTTTGTTAATAAGAAACAATTGAGTTCTAACCTACCATGTATGGAAATATTTTCCTTTGAATTTTTCAATTTGATTCAAGTTGTCCATGTCAATTTAAAAAATTAGATGTTGGATTTCACCGAAAATGCATCCGCAAATTTTTTCTTTGTTTACAATTTTAGATATGATCAATGTAAAGAGCTCAAAAAACACACATTTAAAAAAAAAACATCATCTCAATCTAAGTTACCAACTGAAAGTTATGGCAACTACAAATTTTAAATCCAACATCTTTCTAGACCCCTTTCCAAAAATGGAATTTTTTTTTGTCCTTGTGTTTTTTTACTATGTCCAAAAATGGCAAAAAAATGGAACAAAATATTTCTAACTCATGATTTTGCGATTGCATGAAAAAAAAACACATGAGCAGAAAAATGACACCATGAACAAAACAGTGATGCCGAAGGATAACAATAGTTATAACTCACAATTTTTGTGATTGGGTGAAAATATAGTGAGAAGGAGCAGATCATGATGGACGATGAGTGTGCACCAAACACAACAGAAAATGTCATGTAGTAGAATGGGCACTGGAGAATCCGTTGACCAAAATAAATTGTCCACCATTTCGTTGTGATAGATTTGCACGTGGCTTCAATGGCGGATTCTTGAAATGATTTGACTACATGGAATATGGATCAGAAGTTGCTTTGATACCACTGATAAAAAATGCACAATAAAATAAGAAATAAACACCGAATATTATAATATCAAATTTAGAAATTCATCCAGGATATCAATTACAATGATAGAGGTTACATTTTATAATGTTTGATCTCCTACAAAGGTGGAGTCAAACTTCATCTTCAATCCCTCATATCACTCTCCATGAATCTCTCAAACTTATCCCTAGGATATCTCTCACATCCCTCACACACCAAAATAGCTACGTGAGTTGTTTATTCAACAACTTCACTCACACAAAACTATTAACTATATTATTAATATGAGTTGTATTAACTCAATATTAATAATATTACAATTTATTAATAATGTCACAATATATTTTTAACAGTATCACCTAATTTTTACATCCTTTTTGTGAATTTATGTTATATCTCTCCCTGATCCATAGCAAGAGAACTAGTTTATGTGGTTGATCAGGGAACCATCCATCTCTTTGGAGGTTATTCTCAACATTGAATTACCCAAACTCAATGAAGATCCCATTATATCATACTACAAGAAGGATTGCTTAGACGTCTTCAAATGAGGGTGCTCTTAAGAGTGATAACAATTTTAGACACAGATGATGTAGTAACTAGAGAAGAAGAAGTCCAAAAGGTGAATGCCTCCTATTCGAGGGTTGAATTGGATGATGAGGATACAAATTTAGAAGAATTAGAGGAGTAAAAGGTACTAGAAGAAGACAACCATCTTGAAGAGTACCAATTTGATGTTTTCCAATCATATTCAAATGAGAAAAAAGATATAATCCATCAGTTGGATGTACAAGAGAATGGTAAAAAATCTTATCTATCCTAGGTGATGCAGCTAGTCTGCATAATCATATTGAGAAGGAATGCTTTATGGGGAAGTGTGAAATTGATGTGGAAGAACCATTTTTATTGGTTCTAGTCTTATTTCCTTTGATAATAGAGACAAATGGATGAAGGTTTTGAGATTTTGGGAAAGTCATTGCTTTAAAAATCATATAAAAGTTTTGGGAATTAATGGGAATTTTTTTAGAGAGACCCTTAAGGAGGAGTTTTGCACACATGTGGTTAGGAAAACAAGATTCCAGGATGCGGGGAGGAACACTTCTCCAAAAATATTTAGGGTATTCCTTTATGTGATTTTTCATCTGAATGGTTTGGTTGCATGGGGAATTGTGACATTAATGTGGAAGAACCATTTTTATAGGTTCTAGTCTTATTTCCTACGACAATAGAGACAAATGGATGAAGGTTTTGAGATTTTGGGAAGGTAATTGCTTCAAAAATCATATAAAAGTTTTGGGAAATAATGGGAATTGTTATCCAAAATTCACCCCTCAGGGTAATTTTGATAACATGCATCAAATTATTCAGTCCCAAGCAAGAAGATTGATTCAAGGCCTGAAATCATGTTTTTTGGGGCCCCTTCGGATTTTCTCTAACTCTCCCATCCAAGAAAAAAATCCCTATGAGTTAGAAAAAATAGAAAAAATGCAAAAAATAAGGTCACAAGATTGTTTTAAAGCATTACGGGTTTGAAGGGTGCGGATTGTACTAGTGCGGGTCGTACCGAGGTTCGTCGTACCAGGTTCGCTGTCGAAATACAAAGAAAATCGGATAAGTCAGACATTTTTGTCCCAAGTGGTCCACGGGAAAGTTGCGACGTCGGTATGTGTGGGACGTGAATCAGCCAATTTTCCGTAAGTCAGTCAATCATGGGCGGTGCGGAGATTTTCATCCGGGACAGTCGGGACAAAAGTACGTGCGGGACGTGCAAAGGTGAAAAGGTCACAAAGGGGGACAAGGAAGCCCGAATCAGCCGATCCGGAAGAATTTTTCCGGGACAGCTAGGACACATGGACCCAATTTTTCCGCAATATCCGCAACTCAAAGGAAAAGTCAACGTTTGACTCCCGAAACTTCAAACGGCCATAACTTTTGACTCCGAGCTCCGATTTTCACAAAATTGGACTTTCTAGAACGAGCACAATGTCCTCTATGCCAAAAAATGGATTTATTATTTTTAATGATGGTATATATATTTAAATAAAATAAACATATTCTGCTCCATTCATTTAATGCTCATTCCCGTCAAGTGACAGAAAACGTCTGTTAGACCCAAAATAGCTCCCGCATTCAGAAGGCCATAACTTTTGTATTTCTCAACGAAATCACACAAAATTTGTACCTATGGAATCATGGCTCCAAGCCTGACACATAGAAATCAAGAAATTCCTGATTTTATAAGAAATAGAAGGGGATTTTTCATAAAACGTGGCCGGGTTCATAACATTGTTTTATTTGGTAGTTGGGAGTGCAATTAAGAGGCACGAACATCATTCTTTCTCTGCTGCAGCACCTGGGACAGTATGGGGAGCCTTTTTCAGGTGACACACAATCATTTCACTCCATTTAATGCCTCTTACAAGTGGTTGAAGGATAGATTTCAGGATTTCTATTTTCCCCTTCTCTCTCTCTCTTCTCATTTTCTTATAAATTGGAGTGTTGGGCTCATTGTAAAAGGGAGGTAGTTTTGTATCAAAGCTCTACCAAAATTTCTTTGTGAAGCCAATGTGCTGCAGGCCCTTTTTGTGGACTCCTTGCATGGTGATCTAGACCCTTATCTTACAACGGATTAAACTGTGCATATCAGGAAGCAATAAAATATAAGTTTGTGGATGCATCTTCCCCTGATGTGTTTTCTTGCATTATTATTTCCCCTTCAACCTTGATTACAAGAATATTGTGTGTATTATTATGTTCTTGCAGGGATCCATTATCATTGTGTATGTTTGAAATATTGTTGTGAATGCATTTTGCTAGATTATGGAGAGCTGTCATCACCCCTTCTAGTGTGCACTTTGCTTCTGTATCTCACACATTTGAAGACTAATCTCACACCCTCCTTTTCCGTTGTATCACAACTTTAGTGTAGGATTTCATTTTATGCATTCTCTCTCCCTGGTTCCTTAGAAATTTAGATTAGAATAGTTAGTTTCCCATGCATTAGAGTAGATTGTGGCAGGTAGTTTAGGAGCAAGAACTAGCTTTCTCAGGAGTTCTATCTCAAGTAGCAAGTCCCACAACTTGGAGATAGTACCCATGCTATCCAATCACACCATGCATTCAAGTATATGCACTTGTATAAACATAGGGGTGATGTGATTCGGTGATAACCAGAATTTTTTAGAGAGGCCCTTAAGGAGGAGTTTTCAACACATGTGGTTAGGAAAAGAAGATTCTAGAATGTGGGGAGGAACACATCTCCAAAATATTTAGTGTATTCCTTTATGTGATTTTTCATCCCAATGGTTTGGTTACATCTTTGTTGTAGTTTTCCTACACTTTTTCTGTGGTTTTGTTGTGGTATTTCCATGTTTCTATTTCATTTTTCGGTAGGATCTCTATTTTGTCTCATGTTTGTTTCATTTTTTTCCTTATTGTAATATCTTGGTGGTAAGACCCTTTATTTTGTCATACAAAGGTAGGGCATCCGTAAAAAAAACCTATGTCCTAAATATATAAAAATGTAATGGTTTGATTATATTTATTTCCTTAGTTTTAATTTTTTTGAAAATATTATAGCTAGAATATTATTAATCAATTAATCCACATGAACTATAACATCTATAATACATATATTAATGAAACAAATGATAAAAACATTATGGAATGATAGTGTAAATTACAAGAATAATGAATATGTAGCTCGTTATATAGTTACATAAGTTATATAGGTGTCTAAATTTGATGAAAGTGAACATGATAACCTCAAAGTTCTTCATTCTAGACTTCAAATGAAATGTGCTCATGTACAAAACCATATAAATTATGTTGGCTTGTAATATAGTGTAGTTGTTTTTCATAGGTTTTCACGCCTCCACGTGGTTAGGTTCAACAAACTTAGGTTCGTATAAGTGGTTTGGATATTAGATTCATAAGTTTCTGCTATGGTTCACACAAATTTGATATTATCTATATTAACTTACAACTAGGAAAAAACCTTAGATGCTAAAACAAAATTCACTAATAGTTATATAATAAAAGGATAAATCCATTTATAGTGATTCTAGAGTGACCCAAGTGATGATACCCTTCTAAACTGAACTAGGCCCACTAGAATAAATTCCCTTGAGAAGGAAAAAACATCATGTATTTCTCCAAGTGTCGGTGTAACAGTGTGTAAAAACATAATCCAAACCCTATCATTCCCTTGTATCTCTTAACATACTGAGTAGATAACAGAAATGTAGATAGAATAAATGTGTACCCTATATGGTGGTGATATAGTGTGGTGTTCTTCAAAGGCTATACATATCCCTTTTTGTCCCTTAAGACTAATAGAAGTGGCTCACCTGGCATGTTATTGATAAGACAAAGCTCTAGGACCTTTTAAGGATTTGTAATGGAGGAAGATTTAAGCTTTAAATATTTTATTGAATGCTTCACAAATGTTTGGTGGCACCTCTAAAGTATTTGCATATACTTTTGGAAGATTAGGAAAGCCTTGATTACTTTTGGAGAGTAATTATCATTTTATGTTCTTAAGAATGCCAAGTGAATTCATAAGTCAATTAGACTTATTTATATAGAACTGAGTAGGTTAGTGTAGACATTGGAAACTCATAACTCATCCTTCAACAATATTTTTTTTGTCTTTGACCCCATAATAAGAAAAATGCTCACATTCTAAGCTCAATCAACACATATTTATATCTCTTTCTTCAATTTCTCATCTCTAGAAGCTAATGTATAATTTGTCTAGGAAATATAATATTAAAAAGAAATAAGTTATCTTCAGGAATAATTCCAAAACATTAGATTTTACATCACTATCTTCTAGATGGAAATGTTACAACTCAAGGCCATAGTATAGTATAGACATAACTGAATTTTATAGTCCAACACCCTTCTAGGAAAGGACTATTTTGCTAGTTTGAATATATTATGTGTCATTTCATCTTCCTAGGGTCAAATATAGCATGCATTTGCACCTATGAAATCCAAATTTAACATGTGAATATCACTTCGTTACTCACCTATCACTTTTGTAAGCTCATATTACAAATATTAACACAAATGCAACCAGGGACATCCTAAATCTTTGTAAAGTAGTTGCACATAATTTAAAATAGCCACTACATAAGTTTTAAAGCACTAAACCAGGTCGAACACTCTATCTTATTCTATTTCCAAGAATTAAAACATCTTACAATCATGTCTTAACAAGAGAAAAATCAATCTATGCATTGTGAAAGTTATTAAAGGGACAAAAGGGTCAAGTCTAGTAGCTAAAACACACCACATCTCAGTACTACCATGATCAGTTCATTTGTATACCCTATACTTCAACTGTTATCTTTGTGTTAAGATACATAAGGGAACATATTGGTGGTTGGCTTATATTGGATTCAAACTTACATAAATCACATAGAGAAATAAATATCTCTTTCTTTTTTTAGAGGTGATGTTTTTCCTACACAAGGATTTGTTTGGTAGGGGTTGACCACCAAGGGTAGTCTAGTCTCACAAACTATAGATTTATCCTTTTATTATCTAATTCAATAATAAAGGGTTCTCGCAACTATCTATGGTTTTCCCATATTTTATGTTATTCCATGTTGTGTCAAAGTTGTGTAAGCTAGAAAAACATACAAAAAAAGTATTTTTAGACAAGGAATATGCACAGAAATTACTAAACCCCATTTAAAGAATATGAAAGATCCTATAGAATGTGGTAGAATTGTACGAGAAGAAGGAAAAAATAGGTCTATTTTTATTTGTCGTAATTTTTAGCATAGCTTCAAGAATTGCAATGTTGTTATTTTTAGCAATAAGCATATATATATATATATTTGAAAATTAATTTTCCAGATAGCATGATTATAAAAATGTCTTTTAGATTCATAAAATTATCTATATGTTTATAAATGGTAATTTTAGTAATTTGACAATCACTTCTTGTTTCTAAACATCACTCTTAGGTCACATTCTTTAGGTCTCTTGCATGTTGACCTTCCTTTTCTCGTAAATGTGTAAATGTTTATCTAATTGAAATATTTTTCTTGTTTTCAGCTATCACGATGTATGAAAATAATTACCGAGTTTCCTTGTATGATTTTCTTCAGCATTATCCTACATATAATGGTACCCTTTAAAAGTATTGAAGTAAATAATGCTTTGCATTCATAAAAATGCAATTTATGTAGAATCTGATTTAAGATCTATATCATTTAATGCTAAGAACCTAGATTCCTCTATTAATAATAATAACATATTTCATAAAGGTACCCTCGATGATATTCCAACATTATACCATGATTTTCAAGTGTAATTCAAAGTTAGGAGTTATGAGATCAAATCCCTTAAGAATAAGATAGAACATCTAAAGAATCCCCAACATGATAGTGTCGAGTTATATCTCTACGCATCATGGTCAATATACATTTGAATATAAAGGACAAAAATATGATATAAAATAATTACATGATACAAATTCTCATTCAAGAAAAGTGAAAGTTATACATAGAGATGAAAATGTCTATGTTTGAAGAAATTCATTTTTAATAGCAAGTCAACAAAATTGAAAAGAACCTATTTGATTTGAAAATCATACTAGAAATGATGATATTCTCTATGAGGTACTTGCTAGGTGATTAATCTATTTTCTACCAAATAATTATTATCCCTTTTATATTCTTGAAAAACATAAAGCGAAATCATATTGTCATTATAATTGAATCAATAGATAACATGAAAATTATTTTTATGTGTAATACTAAAAGATATGTCCAATTGATCATATAATTATTATTTCCTTTGCTATGTAATATTGTGATAGATATCCTATTCAATAAATATCAAGTAACTAAGTCTAAATGGTCAAAGAAATCCATAACATCTATATTGGATGAGCATAATGAAATATGAAATGATACAAATTAATCTCTATTTCCAATGTTTTCTACTCACATAGAGGATAACAACTAAATATCTCACCTAGAATATTTAATCTTATTATATTACTTACAAAATACTATTGTGAAAAAAATAGGAAAACAATATGCAACACACACAAAACATGTAGGTAGGAACCATTGCGAAGGGAATAATGTGAGAAAAAAATTCTTGAATAGGAGACAACACATGTGGCCACAATGAAATTAGAATCATCGTAAGAACCTAATAGGGAAATCATGAATAAACCTCTCATTAGATAGTATCGATTTACCATTACAAGTGCACATTGAAGAACGATAAAAATTTCACCGATTAAACCCATGTACAGTTACCAGTACATTTTGAAGAACATGTTCACTTCGGTAATGACTAATTTAATACTGATGATTATTCATTTAATATTTTAGATAATAATTTGTGCATGTTAAATTTGAATAATTTTTTTGACAATGACTCTCGTATTATCACCATAAGTATTTGATATTAGTTATTTGTTAATTCTAATAGACAGGTAGAGAATCATCTCCTATTAAAGACGATAATTAAGAAATAATAGAAGACCTAGAATGAAATACATATGATAGAAGGAAAAATGTTATACCAAGTGAGCCTTTACAAAAATTGACTATTCATCCAATTTCTTTTGATGTTTTTAGCCTTATCCAATTTCTTTTGTGGGGCTTGGAAGATTTTATATTGATTATTCTAAACAAAAATATTTTCCCATTAATACTAGTTGTGATCTTACCTATCTTGAAAAATCATATCATAAACGATGAGCCCTAAACAAGCCCTAATATCGTCGAACCCTAAACGTATCCACTCTCATGGAGGCGGCGAATCTGATAGGGGTGGAGGGAGACAGGTTGGGTCCCTTCAAGAGCTCTCTGTTTCTTTAGGCGATTGGTTTCACAATGGCAAGATCTCTGGCTCGAGACCCTGCTCCGGTCATGGCAGTGGCCGCAGTGGAACATCCCTTGCACACGATGGCAGCTGTACTGGGACCACCTCAACATGGTGACGACGGCAATAAGGAGACTGCTGGGAATATCTACAACGGCGCAAACCCTATCAAAGTGCAAAGCCAGGGTAATAGACCAAACGACCAGGGGAGCAGTAGATCCCCTGCTCGCGTGAAGAGTAGCAGCGAATATCTTGAAGTTTTTTCCAGCCCCCTCATATGATCTTCCCTACGAGGTCTTAAAGGGATGGTTGGAGCAGTTGAAAATGACAGGTTGCAGGGGACTCATTCCCCTGCGCCTACGGCGACCTATGCTCGTGTCACTGCTTCAACATCTGCACCCGAACATTCCCCTGCAAAGTAGAGTAAGTCTTTCTGGGATGCGGTACAGAATTTCTCTTCCTTTGTGCCCATGACCTCAGCTTCTACCACGCTGTGTGTAAACTTTGGTGTGGAAGTGTTCAATGACTAGGCACATCTTCAGGAGCAAGCACTGTTTTTTAGTTTTGTTTTTTAGTCTCAGTGGTTGGTGGCCCACACTTACGAATCTGTATGTGTGGATTTCAAAGTGTTGGATTCCCTCGGTTGAAGGCCAGGTTGACATTTATCCTTGCACGAAAGGTATTTTTATTCTTGATTCAATAAGATTAACGATAAAAATACTATCGCGGAAACCATTTGGATTAAGGATCCGCATTATCTGATACCGAAACCCTAGAACCTCTCTTTCAACCCATTAATGGAATAATTCTCAACCTCAGAATGCCACATTTGCCACTATAATTTTGGGCGAAACCATGTCTTATCTCTATTGGAAACGGTTTTAGGAAATATCATTGATATTTATGACAATACCATATCCTACATTCACACAACTTATACCAGGATCCTTGTTTAACTAGACACTTCCAAATACCTTCCAACAAATATTGATCTTAAAGTCCAAGATAGAACTTGGACTCAGCTACTGGAATATAAGGGTTTCCCTTCAGATGTAGAAAGTACTTTGCCTTGGGTCATATTGCTGTGGATTTCCATTTACAGAAATGGAAGAAGGTGAGAACTACTTGAAGGAAAGATGCTTGCACATGCTATACTATGATCAATGAAAAGCTATATTGTGATCTAGAATCTAATTCTGAATCAGAATATGTTCCTAATCTCCCATTAGGGACCCTCGGTGCCTCCTAAAGCACTAATCTCTAGCGAAGTGACTAAGGAGAATATACCTCTTACTTCTCTTAATATTGATAATTCATACCTACCGATCGAATTTCTTAAAGTTCTTATTCTGGTTTAGGATGACATGAAGGATTGGAAATAGGTGCGCAACAAAAAGAAAAATATAAGAAAAACCATTGTTCCTTGGTAGTTCCTCGTTTCCTTGTGTTGTTGAACAATTGTTCTTGTTTGTTTCATGTTTTGGTTATTGCTATATTTGGGCTCCTAGGCGCTTAGGCCTCTTTTTGTAACACGGTAGGGCCCTAGCAAAAGCGTCTTTTTACCAATAATAATAAAAAAAACCATATCCTAACTTTTTTATTTCTTCTTTTTAGTTCTTTAAATATAATTCTATTGCATGTGCTTCTTTTAGTGGTTATCTATCTAGTGGCTTCCTCATGTTACTCTATCAATTCTCACTGAATATTAACTAATGATAATTCCCTTAGTGAATACTTGGGGTTATATGATGATCGCTATTCTTTCTTAAGAATTGGTTCCTTACCCTATATATTCTTATAAGTACTTTGGTTAATGTTATATTTCTAATGATGATTATTATCCTATATAATTGATCATTCCACCTCAATATATTCATTATATACTATGGATCCTACACATCTTATACAAGATTATTCTTATTCTACAATGACATATTTTAAGCATACACCTTTGCCTTATGTGTCTATCTTGCCTCCTTATGAGGCCTTTATTGAGTAAATATTTTTATACCCTCTTTCCTTTAAATTTTTTTCAATAATAAAACAAATTCAAATAATCACCTAACACATAAACAATGACATATTTATAAATACTTAAAAATTTAGACCTATTCATTGGTTAGCTAATTCCTTTATGTAAGTTTTTTTTTCCATGTTTGTTTGATGGATATTGATAGAATAATCTTAATTATACTCTTTACAAATTTACATTGAATAGGTAATTTGAAATTTTTGTAGGACACACAATTTCCAAACAAATGGTAAATGTCAAATTTGTCCCTTCCGAATGATACTAATCTTATGGGGCATATTTTACATTATACATTTAAATTTTTTTTCATTTTAGTTACTTTACAACTCCTCATGTTACGCTCATTAAAATATTTTGTATATTCTATCTACTAAGATAATATAAATATCATATGTTTTTTAGATTTCTAGCCTATCTTGTTATATATGCTTTCACTCTCAATATTTTCTATATTGGATTTAGTACTTTTCTTTATTACTTAAATGAGTTGAGTACATGAATTATTCATGCATGCATCTTGATCGCCTTGATTTTCTTGAGATGCCATGGTGTCACATGTTTGTGGCTAGATTCCTATCTTATATGTAATTGATTGTTGTTCTGCAACCTGTGTCTCCTCTATGTTTTTATCTTTTGACAATGTGGGTGTCATGTATTATAGATCTATACTTTGATATGATTCTTTGTATATGCTGTTGTTAACATTATCTTGTTTGAATATATTTTTACTATTTTTCTTACACTATCCTATACAAATGTACTATTTTTACTATTATGTGATATGTATTGCATGTTTCTTTCTTTACATGTCATAGTTTACACAATACACAACCCCTCTTGTAAGAATAGCTTCCTTGTTGTGGACATAATTACATCCTTATATATGACCTAACATGTATTACAAAACTTATCTAACAAGGCTACACAGATTTTCTTCTGAGACCCGTGCTCAAATTCTTTATGACATTTGTCTCAAACGAGGAGATATTTATAAGGATATATTATACATCTATATCTAGTAAAGGAAAATTATAGGACAGAGGAAAGTATTTCTAGGCATATATCCTCAGAAATAGGTACATATATAGAAAGGTTCCAAATGACATATTTGTCATAGTCATACACTACAAGTCTATACCAGAGAATGATTAGAACCTGCAAAATATTCTCAAGATGGGTGAAGATTCTCATAAGTTTCCAATAGTTTTAGATTCATACAACAAATTAAGTATTATTTGTAGAGATTAAGACATAAATGAAATATGTTGGACCTTTTTACAAGTTTCATGAGTACTTCATTCGTTCTCCATTATACTACTAAGATACAATTGAAAGAAAAATGTTTGTGAAAATCGACCTTCTTTTTTATATTATTTCATCATTTTCATATCAAGACATAGTTGTAGAATACTAAATGGTGGCATGGTGCATCCATCATATTTTGATTATGTGGGTTTACTTTAAAAATATAGGCTATATATGTAGGTAGTGGTGTGGTCGATGGGGTTGTGGAAGGTATCGAATAATATAATTTCTTCATAGTATTTCCTTCCTCTCCTCTTTGATATTTATGTGGTAATGTATATGGTTTACTGAATATTATAATACAATACACTTATCTTGTAATAGGGTTCTTCAATACCTCTCTCTTTATTTCTCTCCCCTCTTTGGTGTTGGGTTGCATTTACTAATCGCTTCATTATATCCTTTGAAATAAGCTGTGGAATGATCACCCCAAATCATTTAAAATTTCAAAAAATATCAAAATATTCAAATTTCAATGAGAATGGGATCTCCTCCCTCTGTAAAAACTAGGTTTATTATATCTCTTTTGCATTAATTTGTGCAAGTTCAATGTTACAAAAGTTACAAAAATTATCTCTTTTTTTTGTATTTCAATGTATTCTATGGAAATGTACTAAACTCTATGTGGTAGGTTTCAACATGGAGAATTCCTACACTGACACATCAAAACATAACTATCAAGTGAAGATAAACTATGTGTGCACAATATGACATGTGTTTCCTTCAAGCATGTATTTTCAGTTATAAGATTAAAGAGAGGGAGATGTATAAAATCAAGTATGCCAAATTATCCTTTAGAAATGACACATTTGGCTATGTTTCCTTCAGTAAAGTAAATGCTAATAATATAAACTCAATACATGCAACTTTCTATCTCTCTCTTTGAAATTTCTCATCTCTACACTATGCTTTGTCATTCATATAGGAAATAGTTATTAAATAAATACTTAGTCATTTATCTTAGTCATACATTTTTCCTAACCTTTATCTTTTGCATGAATTTCTACATGAGAAAAAAACTACAACTTAGGTCCATAGTAGATTACAGTCATGGTCCACATATACAATTGTGATCCCTTTATCTACTGATAATTGTTCTATTATGTATATCTTATGTGTCATTTCATATTCAGGGGGTTATCCTTACTATTAATTTTTCATAAAAAAATATATTTGACAAAGAAAATATCACTTCATATCTCACCTGACATTTTCATATGATCCTAATGAAAATATCTACACAAAAGTACCTAAGGGTGTCATAAATCTTCCTAAATTAGTTAGACATCATTTAAGACAATCACTATATAATGTATGAAGAATTAAAATAAGTCAAGGAGTCCAAATTTCTCTATTTCTAAACATGCAAAGGTCCTAGAGCCATGTCTTATCAATAGAAATGTCACTCCAAGCACTGCGAAAGGTATTTAAGGAACAAATGGGTTTATTCTAATGGATGAAGACCATAAAATAACACTACTACCATATAGGGTACATTTTTCAACACTATACTTATCCCACTATTATGGTTTTAAGAGATATGAGGGAACACATATGGGGTTTTCTTATATTGCATTCACACTTACAAGAATGCTTTGAGACCTACATGATAGCAAACTAGCTCTACCAGGAACTCCCTGATCCCGTCGTTTGCAAACTCAACCCTCCAGATTGAAACTTTTTATGTTTCATTCATTCATAGTTAAATCCTTCAAGGCATTTATAACATTCCCTCTATGGGGATTTTACAATTTCTTGCACCTCCTAGGGATAACCATACTAACTACTCTCATTTAGTTATAAGGTCAATCTTGACGTCTTTGTCTTGGTCCCTCTCCTTAGCCAATACCATTGGAACTTCCTCTCCACCCTTCAAAGCTTTCTCAAATTTTTTCCAATTAAATCCTCTCCTAAGTTTATCCTCCTTTTATATCTACAGAACCGAAATTTTCTGATTCTCTCTCCTATGTGCTTACTTCTCCACTTCTCCTGCTCTGACTTCACATTTGAATTTGGATTCATTTATTCCCTTATATGCAAGATATAATATTGGTTAGTTGTGTCATGTCACATCATATGGTGGTTAGTGTATGGCGGGCCAAGAATGTGTCTCAATATCTTGTACTCCTAATTCTTCCATTCTACAAGGGTATGAGCAAATGAAGAGGAGACATACATGGATCTGCACACAAATTATTTATTTATAAAGAACTACAACGAGTGCTAAGGTCACATATCCAGAGGGAAGTAATACCTATAGTAGGTCAACCTAAGGTTTCTAAGTTCCGCTCTTAAGATAGAGGAAAGTAACCTTATAGGATATCGGTAAATGGGGAGAGATATAGATCTATTGGAATATAATATGAACATGCACGATCGATACACATGGAATATATTTGAAATACAAGTAAAGGAAAGCTAAGGAGTTGATCATATAAGATCCCTATGATCATTAGTACTGATTTACATTCAATACTAAGCTTACATAAAACAATGGGGATGGTAAATTAACTAATCTATACAAAATGACAAAGAGAATCATAGAACTTACCTATAGGGTGGCCCTTGATATGTATATATCTCTCTAGAGAAGTAGCACACTAAGAGAGAATCATTATGGGGTGGAGAAGGGGAACATTGTTCTTGTCCTAGAATCACTATAGATAACCCAATAGTGTAAGTAATCAAACCAAGAAGCATGTCCAATCCAATCGAAGTCATATACAAAATGAACCAATGGAAAAGTGAGAAAATGTGAATTTGGTGCAAGAGAGCAACATGAATGGCTAGTTACTGTAATTTTGGCTTCCTTATGAATGTTAAAGTGTGGTGTGATTATATATGATGCCATCACTGTGGGTTATAGCCTTAGCTAGGAAAAAACCTAACATCGACACCATCACCCATGAGTAATGGTGTCAGCTAGGGATACCTAAATGGGATACCTAAATGTCATGTAAATTAAAAAAAAGGTGTTATAGAGACACATTTTGGCCCACATATAGGAAGGTCATGGTCATAGTTTTTAGAGTGAATATTGGATTCCTCACCTTGGACATGATCAATAACTATAACAACATTGGTAAAAATATAAAAAAAGAATAAGAGCCAATGGTAGGGACCACTTTTCCATGATGTATGCAAACATAAGTGGAATAGTAGTCCATGTAAATGGGAGATTGAGAAACACTACATTGACTTAAAATATTGTAGAAGAGATGAGGATTAATCATGATAAGAAATAGAAAACCAAATACAACACCAAGAGCGAAGATGTAGAACATAAACAATCCATAGGGAGAGTAGTGTTTATATCATGTTGTTCCATTCAAGAGTCGAGTTCACCAAAATATTTACATCCCTTTTAGATTAAGAAATATTATTGTTTAGTTAATTAAGTACACTAAGGATATAACCATAGATATAGGGGTTATCCAGATCAATTAACTTCCAATATTAATAATATAATATTCAAATAATGCATTCAATACTTATGCATTGGACTATAAACTTGAAAACATACGAAAAATGAATGAATTATCCATTTACAGATGGTTTTGGAAAGTTCTAGGTGTGAATAATAATATAAGTAGGATATTTTAACTTAATAATGCTTTGTTCTTAGAATTGTGAATGGAAATTAACCTTGGGTTAGGATTGTACAACTGTACCAGGATTGTCTATATAATCGTAACTTTACTACATGGTCTTAGACTCGCGTAGATTCTAGCTCTATAAATTTTTGGGGGTGTTACATTCCAAGAATTAAGTACAATTATGGTGTAAGGGTAGATATGGGGGTTATTTAGATTAATTAACTTTGCATTTTAATAATACAACACCCATATAATGCATTAATTACTTACGCGATATATTGTAAACTTGAAAACATGCCAAAATGAGTGAAATTATCCCGTTAAATATGGTTGTGGAAAGTTCTAGGTGTGAAGACTACTGGAACTAGGAGATTTAAACTTGATAATGTTTTTTTCTTTGAATTATGATTGGAAATTAACATTGTGGTAGGAATAGATAACTCTACTAGGATCGTCTGTACAGTCTTAACCCTAATACATTTTCTTAGACCTCCTTAAATTCTATCTCTACAAATTTATGGGAGTGTTACCTTTCAAGAAACTTATGTTCCTATCAAAACCTAATTTTCACTCATTTTGTGAATCGTTATGAACATTTCAAATGAGATCCAAAACACTATCTATAGGTAGTAAACCATGCAAAAACAATTATTGGGTTGTGGGCACCCCCATGCACCGATGATGTTGGCACTACCCCAAAGAGACCTCAAACCACACATAATTCTCTACCTGACATGTTTATCTAAATTAATAGAGCTATGATTTGAGAACTTTTAAATTAATTCTTGAGTTGTGTTTTTCTCTTTCTAAAATACTTGGAGAAGGGATAATTGATTTCTTTTAAATTAGATAGTTTAGCTTCTAGACCTAGTATGATGCTTAATATTTGTAGTGATTACTTCCCTAATGAGTGTGCATGAGATGTTGTGAGATTTGGGGTTACTTGGCTTCCATTTTCTAGAGTAGGAAGTGAGTGAATCGATGTAGTGTCATATTATTTCAAAGTGACTAGATGAGAGAGTATATAATTGTTTATATAGGATTTGAAGGTAAATTATTAAATAAAGGAAAACACAGGTAGAGAAAAGAACCCATCAAAAAATGTGAAAATTAAAGCAGATAGGGAGGATATGTGGGTTTAAAATTATATAAAGTTGTCTAGATTGGATCTTAATTCCTAAAAAAGCATTATGGTTCGGCGAAGGATTAATTTGAAACATGAAAAATGGAGTTTTTATCTTATCAATTGAAATTTTTCTATGAATGTTATGCATCATAATCTCAAATATTGTCCATATATTAGCATGTATGATTAAGAAATCTAGACAAGAGATCACAAAATATACTAAGTACGGATAAAAAGAATGTGTTTATCTTAGTAAGAGAGCATTGGCAAAACAAATAATATTAAATATTAAATTAACAATTTTGAATGTCTAAAGTTGTCAATTATTTTCTTAGTGGTAACATCTCTATCCTGCACATTTTATCAAAGTATCAATGGCCTATTGGGATAAAAATAACTTGTCTTATTGTCTAGCGTAGCATGCATTTATGGTATTTTAATATAGTTGGCATCACATGCATAGATACATCAAATCACTAGATTATTTATTGATCTACTTTCTTACACAGATGGGGTTTTTGCTCATATTTGTATGTTTTAAATGGTCATCGCGTAATTCTTTTATTAGAAAATTGGCAATAATACAATAATCTTCTAAATTTATTGAGTACCATTGTTGTAGGAAGAGTAATATCAAACCTATTTGATGGGTGAGGAATTACAACAATTTTAGAGATGTTTGTAGGTTTTCATTTTTCCAAATCTTAATACCCATTACTTAAATATTTATTCTATTTTTATAAAATCTAACCAAAGAAAAATGTAAGAGTAAATTTTAAAGGTGATTACACCCTAATTAGATTTCTTAATTAGGAAGGATTTAATAATATATTAAATAAATCAAAATATCACTTATGAGTGACTTTTTTATAGTCCCGTTTTGGATAACTTTTTTATGGTCAATTCCAAATTTGAGATTATAAAATAGCAGCGAAATGGTTTGGCAGTATCAGTAGTCTCCAGCATTGGCGTTGCCTAGATCTAGTTTTCATTGGCTCATACTAGTACAAATCCTCAACTCCTCAAAGCAATAATTCAGTAATAGAAAGTGATTTATTTTGCAGATCAGTTTCCGGAATTTGAATTTGTAAGCAGACATGTCTGTAATGAATGCTGCGATTACCTCTGAAGAGTAGGAAAATGGCTCCATTTGGGCATTTGGCAATGAATTTCCAGTCCATCATAATAAAATCTGATTTTGGATCCATGCAGAAGAGCACCATCAATGAAGATTATTACAAAAATTATATGGATACAATGGGTCAATCCATGAATTTCCCACAATATCTCCATTTGGATTGGCTACAAATCTTAACACTTATTCACCATCTATGGGTGCGGATCCATATAGGTTGACAGTAAACTGTGCGAACAAAAATCTGGGAATAGCTGTTGAGCCTTCCATAGTGCAGAGGCCCTGTCTCGCTTTGGCAAGAGACCAGACTTTTAATATTACACCTATTTTCAGTTGTTTAGAACCATCAGTTAACTATATGCATGATGAAATCTAAAGCTCAGCTCATTGAGGTACTTTTTAGTGAATCACAAGTATAAGGTGTCAAGGGAATTTTAGCATGTCCATGGTGTTTTGAATTTGAGTTGTATTATTAATAAATGGATTAGCTTGTTGAATAATACAAGCAAAATTTATTCTTTTAAACATTTAATGAATTAACGTTGGCTTGTATCATCATCTTTTTATTGATTGAAATTCTTTATACACAAACAAAGTACAAGGCGATCTTAAAGAAAGTGAGTGGATGAATTACACTCCACACGTCACAATGCTTAGGTCGAGGGAGCAACCAACTTAGAATTTATCAAGTTTTTCATTGAAAAATAAGAAAGTATGGTGTCATGCACATAATTTCAATATCAAAATACATCTCTAAAAGTATCAGAATAAAAAAATTTCGGTCATTGCTCGTTACACGACACCACTTGGGCTCAAATAGAGTAACTCAACGTCACATAAGGTACATATACAAACATGGACCACATAGACAACAAGATAAAAAAGATGCACATCAATGTCTGTAATGCCCACTAAAAAACTACAACTTGAGACCCATGAACAACCTAGGTTTAGTTAGAAAATTATGGAATTATTTTTTAATTTTTTTGAAAATGTTAACAACCAAAGTCTCAAGGAAAATTAAATTCAACTGATAACTTTTCCCATTATAATAGTTACTAATTCCACATTATAAAGCAACAAGTTTAATAAGTCCACACCTAGCTCAAATCTCCTTAGGTATTAATTTAATCATTGATTGCATTGACATTTTAGCTAAATATTCCCTGATAAAAATTTTAGGGTTAAAAGACCAAAACAATTAAATACCCAAGGTATTTAATTCCACAAGATCCAAGCCAAGATAAAGGTTTAATTATAGGGGGAAAAAACATATTTAAAATTTTCAGAGTAAATTCTTATTTACCCACTCCCAGAACTCTCTTAAAATATTCAACCTGATTTTTATTATATTTAATGCACTCAAAACTTCCTAAAACCATTCCCATTAGATAGGAAATTTCCTCACCTTTCCAGTGATATAAAGAAGTTCTTCTAACTCTTCATATTTTTCAAGTTATGGGCCGACGGGCCTTGGGGTGAAAATTTTCCCCAAGAGCGGGCTTGCAGGCCAGGGGAGGACAATTTTCCCCAACTCAGGCCTGCGGGCTTTGGAGCGAAATTTTACCCAAAGAGATTTTGGGCCGAAAGTGCATTTGACTTCCATGTGCCCGCAAGTCCGTGGCTGGGCTTTGCGCCTAAGGAGGGAAAGTTTGACCTTGGGGTCCGCTAAGGACACGTGTCCACAATCCTAGCCTCGGGGGACAGCGGGTTACCTGGAGATAAGATGGAAAAATTTGACTTTTACTTCAGAGGGGCGAAAAGGGGAAATTTGGTTTGCTCTTCCGCTGAAGTGTAGAGCTGCCACGTGTCAGCCAACTATTAGCTGAGGGTCGGTGAGGAAGTTATAGAAATTTGACTTTTATCTTAAAGAGTGCAAAGGCAAAAAACTACTTGAGCCTCAGCCGACATCACACGATACAAGGTGTCAGACCCTCATTGGCTGCGAGGTGGTGGGCCGGTGGTGTGAATTAGGAATATTGCAAATTTAAAAAAAAAAACATTAAGTTGTTAGCACGAGTCCGCTGGCGCTTGCGAAAGAGCTTTATCAAATGATGGGTTAGGAGCGGGGCCATGGAGAAAGATACGAGTTTTGAAAAAATTAGAAAAATATTAAGTTAGCTTTTGTGGGCCCGCACACACACGGAAATGCTTACAAAAGCGAAGGGTGGGGTGGCGGGGCAGCGGGGAAAATTTTCCAATATTTCCTTTTAAATTTAGATTATTTTTAGACAAAATGAAGGCTTGCAGGTTAGCGGAGTGGATGGAAACTTCATAAATTTTTGCCTTTTTGGACAAAAAGTGAAAAAGGAAAATTTTAGCCCGCAGTCCGCCCAAGAATATTTTAATAATTAAATATGACAGTTATAATATTTTTGAAGCCAAACGAAATAAAAACTTCAGAAGGCCATAACTTTTGATTGGGAACTTAGTTTTTGGAAAACGAGGACTTTCTGGAAAGCTCTCGACATCCTCTTTGTGTAGAAAACTTGGGAATTTGATTTTGATAAATTTTAAAGGGTCAATTTTGAGAAAACGTCTTTCTACTAATCAAAATGTGAACTGGTCTTTTAACTTGCAAATATTTTTTCAAACCCACCATTAATTCTTCCTCAACATGGCAAACAGACATGGAGGATTTCACTTGGAAGAGTTTAGGATAGATTTCAAGGGTTAAATTGTTTGATTGAAGATTAATTTGAATTTCCCCAATTTAATAGCAAAAATGACAAAGAAATTGTTTGAGCCCCATTTTGAAAGGTTCTATGAAAATTTCTTAAGTATTATAGTTTGTTCGGAATCGTTTTAATCTTTCTTAGCTTATATTAATGTTTCAAATGTCTTTCCTAGCCTGCATGGTCGTTCTGTACATTTTCTGATAATACATTTGCCAGTTTTTAAAACATCTAACATTGATCTAATTTGAAAGGATCTATTTTCTATTTATCATCTTCTAAGTATTAGAAATCATTCCAGATCCAATCTAACTCATTAAGTTGATTTAAATACACATATTCAAATGCCAAATTACAATTCTGATTTTCAAAACTTTCATTTCTAAAGAACAGAGCATTATGATATTTTTTTCATATGTATTCACTTTTTCATCTTTCCAACAGAGATTTCAAATTACATTCAACAATCAGATTTCCCATGAAAGCAATATCATTTGAAAAAGTAATCACTTCTATTTATATAGATCAAATACAACTTTACAATCACAACTCTTTCTCATTACATTCCTTTTTACAACATAATACAAATTATATTTCTTTCACATTCAAAAGGGATTTCATTTCCAAAACATAGTAACTCTTCACATGAGATCTATATTAAATTGTCATCCACATCAAGTGGAGAAATAGTTTACAAAAGAAGTTTTGCAAGGGACTATTAGACCTTTGTCTTCTTCCTCAATTACAATATACAGAATACAATTCTTTCTAAATTAATTCAAAAATAGAGAATAGAGCATATATCTTTCACAATTCAATTTACAAATTTCATAGCCCATACAAACCATCTTTCCATAAAAAATAATATACAAGATCATCCACTTCAAGTGGAAAAATGTTACATTAAGAGATGATCTTAGCAAGGATTGTCAAAGCTGTCTTCTTTCTTAGTTCCGAATAGCAGATCAAGTTCTGTTCCATATATCTTCCCCCTGGGTAAATATAGACAAACAAAAGAATATGGAAATCAAAGAAACTCAAAACTTGACATTTATTTGCGCTAAAGGATGCGCCCTAGTGCAGGAAAGAAAATGTCGACATGTAAATGGATGTGCCCTAGCGCAGGTAAGAAAATGTCAACATAAAAATGGATGTGCCCTGCCACAGGTAAGAAAATGTTGACATAAAAATGGATGCGCCATGGTGCAGGTAAGAAAATGTCGACATGTAAAAGGATGTGCCCTGGTGCAGGTAAGAAAATGTCGACATGTAAAAGGATGCACCCTGGCGTAGAAAAGAAAATGTCGACATGTAAATGGATGTGCCCTTACGTAAGTAAGAAAATGTTGACATAAAAATGGATGCGCCCTGGCACAGGTAAGAAAATGTCGACATAAAAATGGACGCGCCTTAGCGCAGGTAAGAAAATGTCGACATGTAAAAGGATGCACCCTGGCGCAAGTTGGAGGCGCAGATCACAAGACGTCAACAACACATTTTCAGTACCTATGGCACACTTAAAGGTATGTTAACATGAGGATGGATGCACCAAGGTGCACCTTCAGGAGGCGCAACATTTTGAGTGTTGACACCCCGAACCTAACATAAAGTAAACCTTGACGCAAATATTCAAATGGTCATAACTTTTCACAGGGAGCTCGGATTCACGCAAGGTTGGAATTTTCAGAAATCTTACAAGGTCCTCTGTCCAACTAAAAATATGCAAAATACAATTCACTATTTTTTGGGTTTTCTAGGGTTCTCACCTACCGCCATAATGAGATGAATTAAATGCAGTCTGGAGGTGGTTGGGGTATATTTGGATTTCCTCTCTCTTCCCTCTCTCATTCTTCCCATAAATTGTAAGGAGAGGCTTCTTTCTAAAAGTTGGAAATTCTTGTTTTCCCCTCCCTTCTTCTCTTTGGTAGGTGAATTTGTGGAGTTCAAACCTCCCATCTAAAACTCGTAATGCAACTTTGCCTCTTGGCATTTTGTAGTGTATTATATCAATCTTTGGAGAAAATAATGCATGGTGTGGATGATTCTCAACCCTCTCTCGTGTTAATTTGCATCTTCCGATGTTTCACTAAAAATTTGGTTATCTCGTGCGTGATCTTGCATTAAATTTTAATGGTTTTGTTTATTGGAAAGACAGATGTTTCTTCATTCCTCGGTGCATCACCTTTGTTAGTTTAGGTTTATTTTTATGCATCTTCTTACCTTGTTTCCTTGGCAAGTTAAATTAGTTTTTTGAGTAAACCCTCTGCATTTTTATGTGTGCATCTGAATAGAGGAATAGGAATTGGCCTTCATCTAGAGAGCTTTCCTGATTCATCAAGGTCCCACACTTGGGAAAAGCTCCATGTTATGCAATCACACTGAGAGTCTCAACCCATCGAGTTGTAGACATTCAGGGGTGCTGTTATTCGCCATCAACAATTTTGGCATGCTCGGTGGGACAAAGAGGTCATTCCACAAGATTTGAAGGAACTTTCAAGAAATTTGGACTTAGAAATTACAAGTTCTCCATTTTGATTTTTCACCTTCCAGGCTGAACTCCAAAATCGATTTTCAAGGGCTTAACTTTCTCAAAACAAGTCAAAATTTCACCACCTGATAGATCTGGGGGTAATCTTCAAAAGGGTATCTTTAGTTTTTGAAATTTTGAGTTTTGAATTTTCAGAGTTTTTTGAATTTTGGATTTTGGGATTTCGGAAGTCTAGCATTTTCGGGTTTTCGGGATTGTCATTCCAAATCAAATTCCAAACCCCAGAATCTCAAATATACAGGTCTTTCAAAATTTTGAGTTTAATTTTTTGTCAAGGTTGGTGTGTAACTTGGCAAAATCTAGCCTTTTGAGGCTCATTCCCCAACACATATGGCAACTCCGAAGGGATAGAATTCAGTGGTATAACAGCACAGGTTACCCAGGTACATGGGAAGAATTCGAACCAGGTCTGATACTCGAGAAGAAGGGTTATTTTTCTACTTGCAGCTATCACCAGGCAGAGGAGGGAGAGGAAGAAGACCACAAATATCACCATCTCCACCTAACTGAACTTTATCAAACCCTCCACCTAGTAGACCTTTCATCTAATCAATAAGGGTTCTCGAGACCAATCGAATGGCACAACAAAACCCCTTTATCAACTTCATTGGCAGCAGCCCACTTGCCCTCAATGCACAGAATCCAATTCCAATTGTAGCATTGAAGAACATTCCATTTTTCACTGGAGAAAATCATACCACTCCTAGTGATCATGTCAAAGACATTGCTAACGTTTGTGCAATCCATGAGATAAATGAAATGGACGTTGTTGTCGAATTCCTGGCATCTTCATTCAAAGGGAAGGCATTGCAATGGCTTAGGAGCCTTGGAGCTGGTTCTATTGAAAATTGGAATCAGTTATGCATAGTTCTCCATGAGTAGTTTGGAGAAAAGGGAGACAATTTGTCTCTACTAGAACAATTGACAACTATCAAGAGAGCCCCCAATGAGCAGTTGACTGACTTCAACTTCAGATTTTAAAGGTCTTGGGATAGGATTCCAGTGGCCATTAGGCCAACAACTGAAGGTGCTTTTCTATATTATCTTAAGGCTTTAAATTCTAATATTTTTATGTTAATTCAATATATAGGAGACACAACTTTACCTGCTGCTTGTAGCATTGCCATTAGGGCTGAAAACTATCTTATTCAAGATGGTAAGCTGGCTCCTAGGCCTCCCATGCCCTTGTATCCAAACTTAGAGAATCCAAGCACTAGTCAAGCAGCCACTTTGGCTCCTATTCCCACTCCTAGTAATCAAAGTTCAAATGAAACTTCTACTTCATCCTATAGTGCTTCAAATGAACTCTAAGAGGACATGAAACAATTGCAAAATTTGGGAAATGAGCTAGTTACAATCAAGAGGCAGCAATCCCGAAGATTTAGACCTTCTTATCAGCCTCAAGCTCAACCTAATAGGAAACCATATGAGCCCAATAGGCCACCCAATCCAACTGCAAATCAAAGCCAAGTAAGGCCTCCCGCCAATAGACCATTTCATCCCTATAACCCCAATGTTGCATCTGCTTCTAAAGCATTAGTGCTAGTGCAAAACAACATAGCTCAAGAGTATGATTGGTGTTTACCATGCAATGAACCTCACAACCAATCTATGTGCTTCAATGGTGCTTTGAACCAAGCCTTGATGGATACAACTACTGGCGTAGAGGGTGAAGTGAGTCAAGAAACAAATCAGCAACAAGGGACATCTCAGCAAAACACAGCTCCAAATGATACTGCACTTGCAAATTGGCAAGTTGAGGATTTTGTGGCATGAATCAAATAATTTCTCAGAGTGTAGCAGCTAACACAAGATCAAAGAAGAGGAATATTGGTGAATGGGCATTGGCTCCAAGTGATCTACAACCTTCCATCACTCCACAAGGTGTTGGTAAGCTAAATACAATTCCAAACACGCAAGGACAGCCCAAAACACCTTCTAAACCAACTCAATGTCATGTCGGGCTTATTGTTGCCCATGCACAAGAAAATAATGTGCGAGCTAAAAGGACAACAAAGAGATGTTTCATCCTCATTAGTGCAAAATCACACCACCGCTGGACGCACATCAGCTTCTAGGTTGATGTTCGGGCATCCATGTAAAACCGAGAGAGGAATCTCCAGAGAAGGTTGGTTCCGCTCCTAAACTACCCGCCACAAGCTATTCCAGTGCAGGCAAGCTAATCTAATCCTAATCTAACCATGCCAAGGAGACAGAGAGAGAGAGAGAAAGGAAAAGAACAAAAGCCTACACTAAAACGGTGATACACCAGAGAAGGAGGATGTTGAACATCTATCAAAACTGCCATGGGACAAAGAGAGGTGAGCCATGGGAAGGATGGACAGAAGCATCACAAACCCAAGGATAGATTTCACACAGAAAATGTCCCAAAACTCCATGAACACAGCTCCAAACCTGCAATGAACATTCAAACATGCACAGACACCTGCAATGAAGAGAGGCAAGAAGAAGACAAGCAAAAACGAGAGAGGATGGACAGATGCATCACAGAACACGTTTTGTTGCTCCAGAGGTTTGCACAGAACATCATTCCATTAATGGTAAAAGGCAGGAACGCCATTACAGAGAAAGGGAGGAGGTCCGAACTCCATTTTCAACCCTAGAGAAGAAAAGAAGGGAGGGCAGAGCAGAAAGAATGAACAACCTCTTTTTTTTTTTAATGAGCCAAATCTGGCTTTTACATTGCATGGGTCGAGCCCAGGGGACAGAAAACATGGGAAAACGTGCAAGCCCATTCCTCATTGACTGCAGATGCATTAAATCAGCATGGAGGATCTTACCAACCCATACCTTGTCACTTTGAGCGATTTTGGAGGAGAATGCGACCCATTCTGCATTAATTTGGCCGCTGAAATGTCACTTCTGGCCGTGCACACGTGTCAGAGCCGTTTCTCGATTTTCTCTCTTCAGACTACACCAAAACTCGAGGTTGATCCCAGAATCATGTAGAGCATCTCAACAGCTTTCCGTTGATATAAAGAACGTGGAAATCCGAGCTCTGGATCAAAAGATATGGCGATCTGAAGATTTAGGGCACGGAAGAGACCAAGACAGATTTCGAAATATTTTCCCGCGCTTCGCCACCTCCTAGACGACACGTGGCAGTGCTCCGATTGGTCGCAATTCTCTCTCCTCTACCTTTCGGTGGGCTGTGTTTTGAATTTTACTTCAGGCCCCTTAAACTTGGACACGTGGCGCCATTTCATTGTTCTTGTTCGGTTCAGCCGATAACTCGCCCCTTCGACCTTTTGACTTTTCTCCCGTGAGGACACGTGGCGCTTTCGATTGGTCCTCGGCTCCCTTCGCGTACTTCACCTCCATTTGTCCCGGATGTCCCATTTGATTTTGGGCCCTTTGTGCTCATTTCGGCCGGCCGGTTCGGGCATTTGCGTCCATTTGTCCCGATGTCCCATTTGATTTTGGACCCTCTCGACTCATTTTCGCCGATTCGGCCGGTTCGGCATTTTTGGCCCGCTTGTCCCACTTTGCTTTGGACCGACTTGACTCTTTTCGGCTGGTTCGCACCTTTTTGGCCCGATTGTCCCATTTTAATTTTGCCCCCTCTCGCCAGCTTAGCCAATTTTTTTCTCGATTCGAATCGGCATTTGCGCCGCATTTGCCCTTTTTTGTCCAGATGTCCCCTGCCCTTTGGGTCGTTTGGCTTCGCCGCCGAGCGAGCCGGTTTGGCCTTTTGTCCCAAATGTCCCGACCGCCTCTAGACTAGGACTTAGTCATTTTTACGATTTTTTCCGGATCAACCTACTTGCCTTTCGCAACCTTTTTTCGCATTTTCTCAGAGCTTGCTCTTTTCCTCTCAGACAGGGAACTTAGAAAATATTTGAGGGGACTCTAGCAACATGATTTTTGGCCCCGAATCAATCAATTTTCCTGGGACTTGAATATTCTGATGCATGTTATCAAAATTACCCGGGGGGGTGAAATTTTGACAACAGTTTGGCGACTCAATGGGTCATCTCGCCTCGCTAGATGAATGATCGAGCTCAAGCATCCATTGGGCATGGAGTCATGAGTTGCAACCTGCAACTGATCTGAACTTTGAAAACCTCCCTCTGAGCCACTTGGAAACCCATTGAACCTGGAGTGTCTTCACCAAGATGCCACTGAAATGAACTGTGCAAGAGCAGAACCAGCAACACCAAAACTATGTACAAAACTGAAAATCATACATGCCCCAAATGGAACATGCAGAGTGTGCACGAGCACTTCTTCTACTGAAAGCAAACCTACCTACTCTATTCTAACTGGAAGCAAAGGCAAGCTAAACAAACCCTGCAACTGGTTGTGAGAAATAGCTTCCTTTCTTCAAAATTGGCAGCCATGCCATTGATTTGGCACTGATCATGGCTGTTTGGATGGATGGAAAATCAACAAGAAGCTGGTCTTCTATCCAAATCATCAAGGTATCAACTGAAAAATCCAATACCTCTTTTAGTTGCTCGCATTTGATCGAGAGGTATGGCAGCTGATCCTTGGTACTTTGTAGCTCATCCTCATGCTCGTAAGCAAGCATGACCGGGGTTGTGGCTTCTCCTTTGGCTCCAATGAAGCCAAATACCCGATGGGCAAGGTCCGATCCGCTTGATATGCCCATAGCTCTGATTTTCAACTCCAAGAATGGAGTCTTAGACCCCACCGAATGGATGATGTGGAAGAAATGGTGGGATTCTTCTCGTCCTTTCTCTTCCTCCAATGAAGAACATGGAAGATTAAAATCTTCCAATCTTGATCCCAAAGGCTGCTATAAGATGCAAAGTTGCTGCAAATGAAAGCTCTCCTTCATGGCAGCAGCTCGTGTTTGGAATGTGGATGATGAAAGAGAGAAAGGTGAAAGCTCAACCGGCTCTTCTCCATCAAAAACAGTCCTCCAAACCGGCTGTAAACCGCCTCTTGTTGTCCCGCCTGCTCGTGTTCAACTTCCTCCATGGTGTCCTCTTGATCTCGCAACTTGACCACCATGGTTTCCTTCACTTTCCAATATTGAGTTTGAGAGATCAAACTCCTTTTCAAGCAATAGAACTTGAGAGAGATGAAGTGGAAAGAAGAACTGAAGGTTCTCCTGTAACCTGCTTTGTGCTCAAAGCCCTTGGATCTGCACTTTTCTCCTCCACAGCTAGATTGTGCTCCTCTTCTTTTGGATTTGGAGCAGCTTCTCCTTCCTCCAATGTTTGAAGGCAATCTTGCTCTTGGTTGAACTCTTCCTCCAGCATGAAGTTTGTCAAGTCAAACTCTTCAATTTGTTGCTCTAGAGGACAAGTTGGGACTGCAAGATCTTCTTCTTCTGCTGCAACAGAATCAGTCCTGACCACCATTTTTTCTCCAACCCTAGCCTCTTCTGTAGGTTTAACCATCAAGGGGATCTTTGTCATCCCAAATTTAAGAGCCCAACCTTCAAGTCATTTGAATTTCTTCATCTTTGTTGGGCACTCTCTCTTCTTGCGTTGTCCTCGATGCGATTTTTTCAATTTTCTTCCTCCCAACATGGATTTGGGAATGCAAGAGGAGGGATGGGTTGAAACTCAACTGATTTGACATTTTTTTGTGGTGGTGGAGGAGGTGAAACCTCTTGTTTCTTTGGAGGGGATGACTGTTTGGAAGGGAAAAGGAAAGAAGAATTGAGATGGGGTGGAAGACTAGGGGATGGGGGAATGGATTCAACACTTGGGACAGCAGATGCGGAGTTTAAATGAGATGGTGCTGCTTGAGTAATGGAAAGAAAAACAGATGATGGTGTAGAACTTACCCATTGACAAGGTTGTTCAACAACAAGTCTGTAGGCCTCTATCTCTGCTGTCCATTGTGCAAGTTGGGGCAGCATCTTTATCATGAAGTCCAGCTTCTCCTGAGGGCTGAAGTGTCTTGGAAAAGGGCCTCCCCATGGACAAGGAGTCCTGTAACCGATTCCAAAAGCTCTCATTTGAGCTGTTGCTCTGGACTGCACCATCCCCACCTCCATCTTTTGGATTTTCTCCAACAGACCAGCATCTTGGATCTGATTGTCTTCATTGTATGCATACTCTTGCTCTTGGAAAGCTCCATAGCCAAACTGACTTTGGCACTGCTGCTCATATGGGTATGCATACTGATCTTGAATCTGCTCAAAATGCTGATTTGGAGGATTTGTAAAACGTGTTGGAGGTGGAATATATTATTGTGTTGTTGATGTGAAATCCATGATGGAAATGAAGTCATGATTGCACAACTTCATGGAATGGAAAAGAATGAAAGGGATGGAAAGAAAGATGGATGAAAATGTATGGAAACGGGTCTCGCAAGCTCGAGAAATGGGTCATTGATCGATGGAGTCGCCGATGTGTTTGCAAGTGCCTCCAAAGGCTGAAATCTTCACAGAACACATCAACCCGCAAAAGATGAAGTGAAAGACCTCTAAGGTCCCACCGGCGTAAGCTAAAATCGTTGTGCACGGTGGCTTAAATGTTTGATAATGAGACACCTCTCAAAGATGAAACTCTAACGTGATCTCCCACCGGCGTGCAAAAGCGCAGTAGTGCAAAATCACAGCACTTCGGATGCACATCAGGCTTCTAGGTTGATGTTCGTGCATCCAAAGTGTGATTGCACAACATGGAAACCTCTCTCCAAGCGTGGGACTTGTAAAACCGAGAGAGGAATCTCCAGAGAAGGCTGGTTTCTCGCTCCTAAACTACCCGCCACAAGCTATTCCAAAGTGCACAGCAAGCTAATCTAATCCTAATCTAACCATGCCAAGGAGACAGAGAGAGAGAGAGAGAAGGAAAAGAACAAAAGCCTACACTAAAATGGTGATACACCAGAGAAGGAGGATGTTGAACATCTATCAAAACTGCCATGGGACAAAGAGAGGTGAGCCATTGGGAAGGATGGACAGAAGCATCACAAACCCAAGGATAGATTTCACACAGAAAATGTCCCAAAACTCCATGAACACAGCTCCGAACCTGCAATGAACATTTAAACATGCACAGACACCTGCAATGAAGAGAGGCAAGAAGAAGACAAGCAAAAATGAGAGGATGGACAGATGCATCACAGAACACGTTTTGTTGCTCCAGAGGTTTGCACAGAACATCATTCCATTAATGGTAAAAGGCAGGAACGCCATTACAGAGAAAGGGAGGAGGTCCGAACTCCATTTTCAACCCTAGAGAAGAAAAGAAGGGAGGGCAGAGCAGAAAGAATGAACAACCTCTTTTTTTTTTTTAATGAGCCAAATCTGGCTTTTACATTGCATGGGTCGAGCCCAGGGGACAGAAAATGTGGGAAAACGTGCAAGCCCATTCCTCATTGACTGCAGATGCATTAAATCAGCATGGAGGATCTTACCAACCCATACCTTATCACTTTGAGCGATTTTGGAGGAGAATGCGACCCATTTTGCATTAATTTGGCCGCTGAAATGTCACTTCTGGCCGTGCACACGCGCGCGTCAGAGCGTTTTCTTGATTTTCTCTTCAGACTGCACCAAAACTCGAGATTGATCCAGAATCATGTAGAGCATCTCAACAGCTTTTCGCTGATATAAAGAACGTGGAAATCGAGCTGGATCAAAAGATATGGCGATCTGAAGATTTAGGGCACGGAAGAGACCAAGACAGATTTCGAAATATTTTCCCGCGCTTCGCCACCTAGACGACACGTGGCAGGCTCTGATTGGTCGCGCAATTCTCTCTCCTCTACCTTTCGGTGGGCTGTCTTTTGAATTTTACTTGTGGGCCCCTTAAACTTGGACACGTGGCGCCATTTCATTGGTTCGGTTCAGCGCTCGATAACTCGCCCCTTTGACCTTTTGACTTTTTCTCCTGTGAGGACACGTGGCAGTTTCTGATTGGTCCTCGGCTCCTTCGCGTACTTCGCCTCCATTTGTCCCGGATGTCCCATTTGATTTTGGGCCCTTTGTGCTCATTTCGGCCGGTTCGGGCATTTCGCGTCCATTTGTCCCAGATGTCCCATTTGATTTTGGACCCTCTGGACTCATTTCATTTCGGCCGATTCGGGCGTTCGGCATTTTTGCCCGCTTGTCCCACTTTGCTTTTGACCGACTTGACTCTTTTCGGCCGGTTCGGCCGGTTCACGCCTTTTTGGTCCGATTGTCCCATTTGCGTCCCTCTTTAGCCAATTTTTCTCTCGGCCGAATCGCAAGCATTTCGCGCCCGCCGCGTACTTTTGTCCCAGATGTCCCCGTTGCTTTGCGGGCTGTTTGTGCTTACTTGCCGAGCCGCTTTTGGCCTTTTTGTCCCAAATGTCCCGACTGCCCCTAGGACTAGGACTTAGTCATTTTTACGATTTTTTCCTGGATCAACCTACTTGCCTTCTGCAACCTTTTTTTGCATTTTCTCAGAGCTTGCTCTTTTCCTCTCAGACAGGGAACTTAGAAAATATTTGAGGGGACTCTAGCAACATGATTTTTGGCCCCGAATCAATCAATTTTCCTGGGACTTGAATATTCTGATGCATGTTATCAAAATTACCCAGGGGGGGGGGAAATTTTGACAACAATCCCCATTTAGCATCATTTATCAAATGAAGAAGACATATGTGAATACATCAATGTGGGAATCTTTATCCATCCCAGGCCAAAGAGATCTTCTACAAGCTGCCATGAAGAATTGGTCAACTTCGAACCAGCAGGTCCATATGCAAGAGAATTTCCTCACAAATGTTGCTCAGCCTGAAGTGAATCATGGAGGAAAACAAGGTAAATTTTTGAAGCCCCCTCCATTGTATGTTTCATTAATCACTGGGGATAAACTAGTACACAATTGCATGATTGATTCCGGGGCAAGTAGTTCTATCATGCCCAAGCAAATAGATGATCAAATTTGGGTCTCCAATATGAAGTAATATCAAAGGGGGTAGTGCAATTAGATAGGACAGCGAGAAGCAATGGTGGGAGTGATTAAAGGTTTGAATCTTACCGTTTTACAAGATGTGTCAGTGATAGATTTTCCACCACTCTTTTCCCTATGCTTATCAAGGGATTTCACAGCTAGAATTGGAGGCTACTTATCTGCTGACTGGTCACACATGTTGTTCAGAACAAGATATGGTACTAAGGTCACAATCATATCCGAACCAATTGTAAACTTTCACATTAAGCCTCATACTCCAAGCCAAATCAATGCCAATTGTTCAACATTTGATCAAGAAGATTATCCAAGCACAGATGAAGCTGACACCAAAGTTGGAAGCATCCCAGATTTAACTCTTGATGAATGGGCAAGCAAGGTACATACTTTTGATCCCTACCAAGAAGTGGAAGAATCTGATCTAGGAGTCTATTGCATACATGAAGAAAACCAGCCTATTCCTAGCATCACCAAACTAGACCATAAGGATGACAATGAGGTATGACAGTTATTTTTCGATGGATCAAGGAGTAGGCAAGGTGCAGGAGGAGGAGTTATGCTTGTTTCACCTCAAGGCATAAAATATTATTCATCTTTTCATTTCCAACTTTCCTATTCAAACAACACATTTGAATATGAGGCCTTAATTCATGGACTTCATTGGGCGGGAAAAAGGGCATAAATAACTGCGAGTGTTTGGAGATAGCGAACTAATCATCAACCAAGTCGGGGGACATCATGCTACAAAGAATGACCTGTTGAAGAACTACAAGAGCAGTATGGGACCTTGTTGAGGATTTGAAGCTTTCAACATCATGTCCATACCCAGGAAGAAAAAAGAAGCTGCAGATAGGCTTGCAACAGTTGGACCAACGTTTGATGTGGTTGACAACATCAGAAGGGAAAAAAAACAACCACATATCCATGTGATTGTGAGGCCAGTAGTTCCAGATAATAACATGAGCTGGCAGGTGTTTGAGAACAATCAACATATCGTCAATTTTTTGCAAGAAGAGGCTGAATTCTTAGCTAGGAATCAGGACAGACTAGAGCAGCAATACGGGGATCAAGTAGTGCAGTTGTGGACAAACAAGCTTCCCAAGGGTTTAGTAACATTAGAGTCTATCTTCAACCCTAACGACCAGTTCCGTAAGGAAAATGCTAACATACATGTCAAGAGAGAAGATTTAGAGCCAATTCCGGTTGGGGAAGGCAAAACACTTCAAATTGGTAAAGTGGCCACTGAGCAGGAGAAATCAAATTTCATACAGCTTTGCCAAGAATTCCCAAATGTCTTTGCTTGGAGCTATGAAGAATTGAGAGGATTCAATGCGAAGTTGGCACAACATACCATAGAATTTGACCCAGATGCTAAGCCCATCAGGCAGAAGCAGAGACCAGTCAACCCTGACATTGAGCCTCTAATGAAGAAAGAGCTAAACAAGCTAATAGAGGCAAGCATTATATTCCCGATCAAGCACTCAAGTTGGGTTGCAAAATTGGTGCCATTAAGGAAGAAGAGTGGAGAAATTAGGTTATGTGTGGACTTTTGAGACCTCAACAGGGCATCTCTCAAAGACCATTACCCACTTCCTTCAATGGAACAAATATTACAAGTGGTATCTGGTTCGGAGAGATTATCTCTCCTAGATGGCTACTCAGGGTATAATCAGATAATGGTAAAAGAAGATGACCATTTTAAGACAACTTTCACCACAAAATGGGGCACCTATGCCTATAAGAAGATGCCATTTGGGCTATCAAATGCTAGAGCCACTTTCCAAAGGGCAATGGATATGGCATTCAAGCGGTTGATCAATAAAATAGTTTTGATATATCTTGAAGACATCACTCTATTCTCCAAAAATGTAGCAGATCACCTCTTTCATTTGAGGCAGGTATTTCAGAGGTGTAGAAGATTTGGGGTATCGTTGAATCCCAAAAAATGCATATTCTTGGCTCGCGAAGGAAAACTTCTAGGTCATATTGTTTCGAAGGAGGGGTTGACGATTGACCCAGAAAGAGTTGAAGCAATTCGAGCGTTTCCATTGCCAAGTGACAAGAAGGCTCTTCAAAGCTTCTTAGGAAGGATCAATTTTTTCGGCAGGTTTGTTCCAAACTTTGCAGCTCTCGTAAAGCCAACAAAATTGATGTTAAAAAAGAGCATGGCATTTAAGTGGACATCTGAAGGCAAGGAAAGTTTTGAGGCAATAAAAGAGGCTATATCTCAAGCTCCGACTCTCGTCAATCCAGACTTCTCCAAGGACTTCATGCTATATGCCTTCGATGGTGGAGACACAATTTTTGCAATCTTGGTACATCAAAACAAAGAGGGATTAGAACGACCGGTTGCTTTCTTCAGTCAAGGATTGGAGGAATATGAAACAAGGTACTCATTCATTGAAAATCATGTCCTTGCAGTTATTAGGAGCTTAAAAAAATTCAAGCACCTAGTCTCAAACAACAAGATCTAATTGTTGGTCTCTCATGCAGGAGTCAAGGGCTTCCTTCTAAACAAGGATCTGAATGAGAAATGTGCAGGATGGATAACCCATGTCATGGAATATGACATCGAGATCAAGGTCACAAAACTAGTACGTGGAAAAGGACTATGTGAACAACTAGCTTTAAGTCAACAAGTTGAAGTAGGAGATGAAAAAGAGACTGTCTTGGTACTACAAGATGGTCAAGAACAGGAAAATGATGACGTGCTCGCTCCTTTTTGGACTCAGAATATGATACACTTCATACAGGAAGGCCTATGCCCTTCATAAATGAGAAAAGAAAAGAGGAGATACTTTAGATTACAAGCCATTCCATATGTGCTTGTTGATGGTGTTTTGTTCAAGAAAGACATCAATGGAGTTCTATTGAGGTGCATTGGGACAAGTCAAATTGAGAGGGTGTTACGAGATTTTCACGATGGAGATTCAGGAGGACATTTTTCCCCATGGATAACAGTTCTCAAGATAATGAAGGCAGGGTATTATTGGCCCAAAATGTTTAGTGACTGCCATACATGGATAAGAATGTGCAAGAAATGTGCACTCTTCACAGGCAAAGGAAGACTAGCATCACTTCCATTGCACCCAATTTTGGTTGACCAACCATTTATGCAATGGGGATTGAATTTCATCGGGGTCATCAATCCAAACTCAAGCCAAGGCTACAAGTGGATTTTCATGACAACAGACTATTTCACAAAATGGACTGAAGCAGTAGCACTTAAAGAAGCAAATGAGTCTAACATACTAGACTTTTATGAAGGAATAGTGACCAGGTTCGGTGTGATGGCCACAATCATATTAGACAATGCATTGGCATTCATAGGTTCCAAGATTACAGAATGGGCTGTCAAGAATGGAATCTATTTGAGCACCTCTTCAAATTATTACCCACAGGGTAATGGACAAGCAGATTCCATGAACAAGAATTTGCTAAGAATCATCAGGACTCTGGATGAAAACCAAAGGACATGGCATACCAAGCTAAAATCAGCATTATGGGC
Organism: Taxus wallichiana var. yunnanensis; assembly: GCA_018340775.1. Taxonomy (NCBI): domain Eukaryota; kingdom Viridiplantae; phylum Streptophyta; class Pinopsida; order Cupressales; family Taxaceae; genus Taxus; species Taxus wallichiana. The sequence continues at coordinate 385,299,530 of CM031237.1, forward strand.
TGATAGGATATTGCTAAAGAGGTCTACAGGTGGTTCTCCCTACTAGTTGGTCTATGGGAAAGAGGCAATATTGCCCATATCATTAGAATTGCCTGCATTGGAGCTCATGAAGCAGTTGGAGTTATCTGAGTTCAAACCAATGGAAGCTAGGTATGCAGAGTTGATGGAATTGGAAGAAATAGGAGAACATGCAGTTCAGATGATTGAGAAGGATCAGGCCTTATTAAAAAGATGGTTTGATAAGAAAGCAAGAGCAAAGACCTTCCAGGAAGGGGACCTAGTTCTGAAATGGGATGCAGATTGGGCAAAACCAGGAAGGCATTCCAAGTTTGATGCCATTTGGAGCGGCCCCTACATGGTCACGGGATGTAAGAGTAGTAATGCCTTCCAATTGTCTACATTGGATGGAGAAGAAATCCTGATTATGGTTAACGAAATCTACCTTAAAAATTGCTACTAAAAGGAAAGGTTTACCCTTGTAAATATTAGCCTAGTTTTCAATTCCTCTAAGTGTGGGTGCACATTGTCTTGTTATAGTTAGGTTTCAATTTCCCTAAGTTCTTCGGCATAGGTTTTGTTGCTCTCAGGATCAGGATCAGATATCAGGTTGGTTTTAGGTTATTACTTATGACTCCATGCCCAATGGATTACTAAAAGGCCACTGATCTTCCACCTAGTAGGTAGGTGATCCTGTTGAGTCGCCAAATTGTTGCATATATCTTCCCCACAGGTAAATATAGATAGAAGAATATGGAAATCAAAGAAACTCAAAACCTAACATTTATTTGTGCCAAAGGATGCGCCCTGGTGTAGGAAAGAAAATGTCAACATGTAAACGGATGCACCCACAGCACGAGATAAGAAAATGTTAACATAAAAATGGATGTTCCCTGGTGCAGGTAGGAAAATGTCGACATAAAAATGGATGCACCCTGGTGTAGGTAAGAAAATGTTGACATGTAAAAGGATGCGCCCTGGCATAGGAAATAAAATGTCGACGTGTAAATGGATGCACCCTAGCACAGGTAAGAAAATGTTGACATAAAAATGGATGTTCCCTGGTGCAGATAAGAAAATGTCGACATGTAAATGGATGCGTCCTAGCACAGGTAAGAAAATGTCCACATAAAAATGGATGTGCCATGGCGTAGGTAAGAAAATGTCGACATGTAAAAGGATGCGCCCTGGCGCAGGTTGGAGGCACAGATCACAAGACGTCAACACCAAATTTTCAGCACCTATGGCGCACTTAAAGGTATGTTAATGTGAGGATGGATGCGCCAAGGCGCACCTTCAGGAGGCACAACATTTTGAGCGTTGACACCCTGAACCTGATAGAAAGAAAACCCTGATGTAGATATTCAAATGGCCATAAATTTTCACAGAGAGTTTGGATTCACGCAAGGTTGGAATTTTTGGAAATTTTACAAGGTCCTCTATCCAACTACAAAAATGCAAAATACAATTCACCATTTTTTGGGTTTGCTGGGGTTCTCACCTACCACCATAATGAGATGAATTAAATGCAGTCTGGAGGTGGTTGGGGTAGATTTAGATTTCCTCTCTCTTCCCTCTCTCACTCTTCCTATAAATTGTGAGGAGGGGCTTCTTTCTAAGATTTGGACATTCTTGTTTTGCCCCTCCCTTCTTCTCTTTGGTAGGTGGATTTTTGGAGTTCAAACCTCTCATCTAAAACTGTAATGCAACTTTGCCTCTTGGAATTTTGTAGTGTATTGTATTAATCTTTGGAGCAAATATTGCATGTCTTTGGATGATTCTAAACCCTCTCTGTGCTCATTTATATCCTCCTGATCTTTCACTACAAATTTGGTTATCTGTGCATGATCTTGCATTACATTTTAATGGTTTTTGTTTATTGGCAAGAGAGATGTTTCTTCATTCCTCGGTGCATCACCTTTGTTAGTTTAGGTTTATTTTTATGCATCTTCTTACCATGTATCCTTGGAAAGTTAAATTAGGTTTTTGATTAAACCCTCTGCATTTTTATGTGTGCATCTGAATAGAGGAATAGGAATCGGCCTTCATCTGGAGAGCTTTCCTGATTCATCAAGGTCCCACACTTGGGAAAATCTCCATGTTATGCAATCACACCGAGAGTCTCAACCCATCGAGTTGCAGAAATTGGGAAGTCTTGTGATTCACCATCAATAGTTCCATCATTCTTAAATTTGGTCATAACAGAATAGGGGAAAGACAACGATCTTCACCCAACCAAGACATTCAATGAAAAACGAGAAACCATCCTTCTTCATTGGCCCCGAGCCCTAACCACATTACAATAAGAAATGTTTCTCAACTCATGGCAACAACAGGCTTCCACAACATAAAGTCAATCTTTTACATTCAACACACAGTCTGAAACATAATGTAGTTTGCAACCACACGAAAACAACATAAAAAACTCGAAGGCTTCATCATGAAAGCCAAAGGAGCAAGAACTATCTGGAATCTACTTATGCCTCCTAAAGGGGAAATGGGTATCACCACCTAAAAGTAAACGGAAAAATATATCAATTCAAATCCCTGACATGCCCTTATGCCTCCCCCAAGTACCCCTTATACCTCACATATCCTTATGCCTCCCCAACCTCTTATGCCACCCCATAACGAGTAAAGAAATGCAAGCTATTTCTTTTACAAGGTGGAACCCAAATCCCAATTCCCTCCACACTTATTCCCTAGGCCATCTACCCAACCAGCCAATTAGCAACAGAAAAATATTCACAACATTTTAAAATGCATAAATAAGAGCAGAGCATTTTAAAGAGCCAAGATTCTACATCTCCATGATGGAGTTTGTTTCAAAGTTCTAAACAACAAGCTTTCCAATGTAAAACAGTCCAAAATCAATAATCCACAAGCATTCAACAATCTCCAACTTTCTCCAAAATTGCAAGAGCTCTCAAAACCAAAAGAAGTCGCCCAAAATGAAGCAATGCAATGTGAAGTAACCCCAAAAACAAGCCAAGGAAATTCAAATATAAAGAAGAGGAAAGAGAAGAGGATGAGGTGGATCCAAGTGGGATGCCACATCACACATCCTCAACTCCAACTCATTAGTCAACTTCAATCTCCAAGGCTCAATAAATAAGTAGGTGAATAAATGATAGTTTTACTTACACACTCAAATAAAACCCACACCCCATAAGGACTGAAATTGAAAGCATGTAAGAAAGTGCAATTAAAGCATACAACTTGACTTACAAAAATGCATAATGAAGGCTATATTTAAACCCTCCAACCATAGGTAAGGTTGTCATGTAAATTTAAGAGGTATGGGACAAATTTAACTTGTCCCACAAGCCTCCAAAATTAGCCTCCAAGGACAAATTCAAATTTCAAAAGGAGGTGGAGTATTTCATACTCCAAAATTAATTTACACGTCTCTTACACATCACTTACATATTTCTTACAAAACTTTAATTCTAGGCCAACAACTCTAATAATTAATTTCTTATGTCCCAATTTGATTAATTAATTTTAACAACATTTTTTCTCACATTAATTTTCCATAATTAATAAATAATGAAAGGGGTAACCACAACACTTAATAAACACATACAAACATCAATAAAAACGAACCAAGTAAATAAATACACATAACCCTTGGTCACATTTAAAGGTGATCCCCATGGGAATCCCTAATAATCAAACACACACACACGAACAAAACATTTTGCCATGGTAACCTTGTTGAATTCATATATAATTCTAATGTGGTTGGTCTCCAATCCCCGATGTTTGTTGTGATAATTTTAACCTGCACAATACAAATACCCCTTCAGCCTCGTGGCTATATCGAACATCCAAATGAATATAATATAATTTCAAAATCATCAATATATATATGAATCACAACAACATTCGGACAATCAACAATGCTACTTACAATTTCATCAAGCAACTATATAATCATCAATTTTAAATTCAATTTTCTTGGTCTACTAAATATATCCAAATATCACATGTCCTAACAACATTCATAAATATATATATATAACCATGTTCAACAAACATGTCAACATCTATATAAATTGTCTCTAACAATCATCATGCATCATATATGAATCAGATTCAACAATAATCCATGATCTAACATCTAACATCATACTTTAATAAAGTCCATAATTGTGTCTATAATGTAATCAATGTATCATGATCAATATCAAAAGTGTCGAAGGAAAGTGGGCACTACATCCGCCTCCCCTTAGACTTGACTTCCTCCTAGAAGTCACGGGAAAGAGAGATAGGAACAAATGAAATAGAAAAATGATCACTCGTATTATGGGATTGCTAGCTTCAACCAAGATACCACACATAACAATATAACATGCGAGTTCAAAAGAGTGTTGAGAGTAACCACCAAGTAGAGGAATAATAAGGAGAAGTCCATGAGTTTTAGAAGCGACCACATAGTTTCCCAAGGAATACAACATACTACAATAATAAAATTTAAGGTTTCTACTAAGTTTAAGCCATGATCTCAAGGTTTGTTGTCTAGACAAAGCTAGCAAAAATCAAGTATGACCAAATTTTCATGAGGAACAAGTCTACTTAAGGTCCCATAATTTGAGGATCACACAGGATGAGGTGAATCAACAAGGACACATAAATCAGTAAAACATTTAAAGTCAATTAACTATTCAAGGAAAGCACTTATATAACTTGAGAGGGTACAATTAACTTTTCATGGTAATACAAGCGAAGTCAAGACTACAAGTTTTCTATAGTCGATTCTTAAACTTTTGTTATAAGAATCGAACACACCACACCAACTAAATCTAGAGACGTCAACCATTTAGTAACCAACACCACTAACAACTAACATAACGATGCAAGAAGCACCATACATTATAACACAATGGGATTTATTTATCGTATTTCTGCTCAAGCTCGGAATAACCATAAAGAAATCACAAGAAACACCAAGGAGCACTCAATATCTCTAGGGAGAAGAAAAAGTAACACAGGTCCAAGCGCAATCCAAGGGTGTATCGTGAAAAAATGAATAACATCATCTTGCACTTTCCATCCTAACAGAAAAGGGGCAACAATAACAAGGTGACACAAGAAAATATGAAGAAAAGAATACTTCCCAAAGTTACTTTATATCCTTAACATATGTTGCATTAAAATTACAATATCTTAGGCCTCCAAGGACAAGACAACACACAAGGAGGTTGCTTATTAAACAAGAGGTAAGTCTCAATCCAAAAATACCACCACTCACACTCATCGAGCTAAGGGATGATAAGGGTATGATGACCCAAAAATACCACAAAGAAAGCACATACATCCATGAACAAGAAAGTACTAAGCATCTAGAACACATTACTATCCACCAAGTGTTTCACAATTCGGGAAGGCAACCAAATTACGGGTTCAACTATACATTGCACTCAATACACATAAATCTTACTTATTTTATAACTCAACTAATTAAGTCAAAAGTTGTAGTTTTGTTTGCCTAGCACATTCCTTTACGAGTTTTCTTAATTAAAATATTCCTTTTTATTCTGATATCACATGTTTGCGTTATAAGGAGCACCACAAAGGTGGCCATGATATCTCATCATTCTGTAAAGGCGGAAAAAAGAAAAAGTATTTATTTTACTCCTAGGGAGGTAGATGGACAATGTTTTCCCTTTCTATTCTTCTACATGTTTTTTTAAATTTCTTCTATTAATCTACCAAGGTTAAAGCAAGGACCATTTTCTATTTGTATGTTCCAGTTTATTTGTTAAGCTTCAAGGCCAAATCTCCTTAATTATAGTTTTATGATGTTTGGGTGAGTCAACTTGTCAATAAAAAAATTTAATGAGAAGGAAGGGTAAACATATCACACTATTACTTTTATGGGAGAGAGAGGTAACTCAACACATCAAATTTTTAATTCTAAGGAAACAAGGGACATTCAATATATAAAACACATTATTAATTTGTTAAGAACAAGGAAACAATCAACCAACATGGATCACAACAATATTTTGAGATTTTTCCACTAATTACAAGTATCATAAAACATTCCTAGTGGGTTTCTACAAGTTCTTTAAAGAAGTTACAAGGAAGACCCATTAAGGAAGCATAATTACTTTTACTGATCTACTAGGGTTTAACAATGTTTGTTGTTTTGGTGAAAACATTTTACTTCACATGATAAGATAAGGAAAGTCTTAAAATCTACCTGCATATTACCACAGGATACCACCAACCAAGCAAACAAAATGACAAGGAAAAATTTTAACTATAAGAACACCACATACTAACTATAAAACATCAAATGTAAGTAGCCAATCAACTATCTATTCAACATGGCTTTACGACCAAAGAGTTACAGTTTCGCAAGAAGAATCACATTATAAAATACCACTGAGATTAAATCATCAAGGTCTAATTACACTAACATCACCAATGGCATGGTCCAAAAAACTCAAAGCATTCATAACTGTCTCCACATAATCCAAAATTAATAGGTCAACATGAGAAAAACAAACACACTTAATTAAACACACTACCCGAATAGGCTTAAATCTAATCATAATTACCAAGATGCATACAATCCACAAGTCAATACTTTTATAATGAAACATAGAAACCATGATAAAACTTAGCATGCCATCGAAGAGAAGCCACTACCAGACAAACACTTTCCCACTAACATCCATAGCCAAAAAAAATCAAACCGATCCCACCATAATTCATCAACTCACAATTAAACACCTCTACTCGACAAGGTTCAAGATCTTACCGGATTGTAAGAGAATCACCACCACCACTAACAAAGTTGATACTTAGATCGGACAACACAACAAAATCTCTTCCCAACAAGGTCGAGCAACGAAAAATTCACTCTAAGATCCAAGACACACTTAGGGTTCCATGCATCCAAAACCAAGGCATAAATCTAATCACCTAAGAGGACATTCAAAACACCTAGCGTGTACCCCCATACAAAAAAATGTATGAATACAAGTAGCATAGAACCAAATCATCATCATGCAAGAAGAAATCCACGTAATGTTTAGCTAAGAAGCCAACAACATAATGAGCTTTGAGTCACAAATAAAAATAAAGTCCAAGAAATATTAGCAATAAAAGAAAGTGGCTAAGTAGCGCAGTACAAACTCTAAAAATTGTCGCAAAAATATAAATAACTAGGAGAGACTTAGAGCTTCTCAATCCAATCATAAAACAAGATGTTTTTCCTTGATAAAATGACACAAGTTTACAAATGTAAAATATAAATCGTTAACACCACATTCACTTTACTGACCCTTCTTCATGGCTTGCTAAAATGGGTACTCTACTTTGAGGTCGGTTCCAAGGACACATACACACAGGACTGGGTCATAAATGACACCCAACCGTAATGTCAACTCTCCCATATGGGTAAAAAATGAAAAGATGACAACTAGACCAAATTTCCTAACTACTGAAGGAAGGAAGCTCTAAAAAACTTCTATATAACTCTTCCTGACCCTAGAACACAACCCCTATTGTCCAACCACAAGAATCACTCCATACAATTAAATCAAGATTTAGGACTTGTAAAACAACACATTTTCAAAGGAGAACCAAGTTTCCACTACGCTAGAAGTTCACAAAAATCAATTTAATTTGACATTCTTAGTTACCCAGGTTCGGAAAAAATGCCACTGAGCGAGCACAACAATTTAAACAACTTATTATTTTATTATTATTTTAATTCTGATTGTTCAAAGTAATGTAATATTTCTTCATACGCATTTCTTTTTCAATTTTCAAACATGTAATTCAAAAGTGTGCTAGGTTTACAGTTCATGTCTCAAGTTTTCTAGTGTGCCCAAGGGTCCAAGCTTTAAACCCATGGCTCTGATACCAAGTGTAACATGTTGGTACCTAAATTTAATCTCCTTCAAAGACTGAGCAACATCATGAATTTGACAAGACACTCAGAGGCAGATAGATAATCATGTATGTCATTTTGTAGCCGGGAAGCAATCTATTTGACTCTTTAGAACCTAGGCTTTGACATGAGTGGGTAGCACATTAAAAGGATGTGATCTAATCCTAACTATTTTAGGTTGTGCCTTTCAACCAAGGTAAGAGAACCTATTTTGTAACCTCTGTTATTGAAGAATACTGGTAAATCCTTCTTTTGCATAAATTTTATAGAGAAGACCTTGGGAAAACATGATCAAGACACCAAATCTGAATCTCATGAGCTGTCACTTCTAGATCATGGAGATATTTTTAGAACAAGGTAAAGGTTACTAAAGACATTTGGGACCCTGATTGTTTCTGCATGCTTTGGTGATGGGGATTATGCATTGGAATACACACATGAAAAACATGGGTAGTATGGGGAGGATTGGTTGTTTTTGAATAAATTTTTTTGTGGGAGGTAAGGTAGGATGAACTTGATTCACCAGATCCTTGAGAAATCTTACAAAATGGAAGGTTAGACCAACAAAATGCCACAGAACAGCTAAAATGTTTCTTTAACAAGAATATGTGCTTCAATGGAGGCCCATATTAGAACTTTTCACACAACCTATGAGATTCTAACATGAAGGCTCAAGTTAGAGAACCCAAAAAGCATCAAGATCTAAGCCAAATCACACCCGAGGTACACCCAGAGGCTTACAAACAATCTCTTGTCAAATAGATGAAAGAAAAGTGATTTTAAATCATTTATTTCAATCCCAGATGAAGGCTCTTCCGAGAAATGAAATTGCAGATGCCACTAAACTATCACAAGGATTGAGACTTGTGTGATTGGAACAAATTTTAATACAAGATTGCAATAGAAACAAGGAAAAACTATTTGCATACACTCAGAGATAAAACAAATACATTTTTCTCAAGACAATATAGAATAACTCTAATTTGATTAAATATATCAACGGGAAATTTTCTAGAACAATCTCAGAGCTTGTCAATGGTTGTGCACTCATAACCACCTTGACATGGTAAGACTTAATACAAAAAGAGATAACTAGGTTTCTTAGATGGCTTTTCAAAAGACAGGCTTTGTCAAATTTTCCTCTTGGGAATTTTCTTCGACCTCTAACCCTCCAACCATTTGCATGAAAAATTTGTGCCATTTATAACATTTACAACAAACCCCCATTTCCCCCCAAAAATCTATACATTAAGTGCACCAATTCTCGCCTTGATCATGATCATGATAGGGACTGGTTCTTGGAAAACAAGGAATTTATATAAATCTCTTATATTCCGGAATCAGATCTGCAAAAAATTACCAGGTGATTGAGGGGGTAGATCTCATCAAATATCTCCCGCATTCAACTCCTTCTTCTAGTAGTTCACTCTTTCTTCAATTCACCAACCACTTCTCACCCAAATCTGTCAAATCTGGCTCCTTATGTGCTCGGGAGAAGAAAAATGGAAAATCTGATTGAGCTCGATAGTCAAACCATTTTAATGGTGAAATACGTCTTCCAGATCTCCCCACCAAACTTAGATATCAACATTAACTCCCCTCTCTACGGCTTTGTAAAAATGGAAAGAAATTGTGAAGACTCGCACTTCTAGGTGTGTTTCGAGTAGAAATGGGGAAAATCATATTTAGACTCTCATTGCCGTTGATCTTTACTTTGAATTTGGGCCATCCACATGGAAGATTTAAATTTTAAAATAGACTTGGGGTTCCCTCGATTTTTTTCAAATTTTGGAAAAATGGAAAAATTTTACATTTTGTTCTACACCTCCGCCCTCAGAAATGAGCTTGACACGTGTCTGAGGTAGTTCCCAAAAGAATCACAACCAAATTCTACCATTTGACCTCTTTTTTGAAAACAGAGAAAAATTTCCAAGTTTTCCCATGCACTCCACCCTTAAGAAATGATTTCGACACGTGTCCCAATTTGGGTCCCAATGGGAACCTGTGCTTCCTTTTTCACTTTTAACTCCTTCTCCCAGAAAGGGAAATTTTCCAAATTTCCTTCGAGGTTCCACACTTCCACTTTTGACTAGAGCAAGATTTGACCTTTCCTTCATCGGGCTTGTGGGATATTTTGATGTTTTGATCCTTTGAATATCAAGGGGCAAAAAATGCAAGTTACCGCCGATAGTCTACTTCCTACCCCTTGAAACAAACTTTGACTGATTCTTTGTTGTGCTTGCGGGCCATTTTTGACATCTTATCCCTTTTGAGTATAAGAGGAAAAATTCTAAGTTGCCCCCGATGGTCCACTTCCCCGCTCCTTTTGACTTGTCAAACTCCCATGTGTCACAATGGCGCTCCTTGAGATGGTCCCCAAAAATTTATATCTTGAAAGAGCACGGGCTCGGCATGTGTCCTCTTGGCCCTTCTTCAAAAACTTTAAGGTTTCAAAAATGATTTGGTGGGGGCTTGCTTCCATTTTAGACTTTTACTCCATTCTACCAAGAGGAAAAACATCCAACTTGCCTTTAAAGGCCCGCATTTCTGCCTTTAACTTTGGAAGGTGTCATTCTACGGGGTCAAGGTAAGAATTTTCTTTGCCACTTAACCGTTACTTTAATCAAATCCCAACGGGGCCGCGGGGCGAGTTCAATTTTTTTCCAAAGTAGCCAAAAAGAAAAAGTTCAAAAACAAACCCGCCACACCCCATCCAATTAGAAGAAGCCACGTAAGCACCAAAAGAACCAATTAGATTTGAGCGGAGCTACGGGACCAAATTTTCCTTTTTGCCAAAAAAGTAAAAAGTGATAAGTTAAAGCATTTACCCGCCATCCCCTAACCAACCAAAGGAAGCCACGTGACTACTGAACACTAAGGAATAACTTTGACAGGAAAAAGACACCCGTCAGACCGTCAAAACATAGAAATTCACCATTCATGCTCAGAACCCGATTTTTGTTAAGGATGAAAACTTTTTTGAAACAAAACTATGTGGATCATGGTTTTGATCATCTTTCAACCATGGATTTGGATTTTCAAAGTCATACAAATATAGATTGATCATTCTCGAGCTTCCATGGTCGAGGAAAAATAGAAAAAATGTCAAAGCCCGCAAATTTTGAAGAAATTAGGGCAAAAACGGGGAAAACTCAGAGACTTCTTCAAGGAGGAACATGACAATGGATTTTAAAAACAACTTGAGGCACTCAAAAAGGAGGTAAAAGATTTTCAAAACATTCTCAATGAGAAATAAAACATTTCACAACACGCAGAGTAGAGAAAAAATAGGGCAAAATGGTGAGAGGTTAAAATGAGCACCAACATAATGCCCGCTAAAAAACTACCACTTAAGACCCATGAACAACCTAGGTTTAGTTAGAAAATTATGGAATATATATTTTTAAATAAATAAAAATTTTAACAACCAAAGTATCAAGAACAATTAAATTCAACTATTAACTTTTCCCATTATAATAGTTACTAATTCAACACTATAAAGCAACAAGTGTAATAAGTCAACACCTAGCTCAAATCTCCTTAGGGATTAATTTAATCACCGATCACATTTACATTTTAGCTAAATATTACTTGATTAAAATTTTAGGGTTAATATACCAAAACAATTAAATTCCACAAGATCCAAGACAAGAGAAAGGTTTAATTACAGGGGGAAAAAAGTATTTAAAATTTTCAAAGTAAATTCTTGTTTACCCACTCCCAAAACTCTCTTAAAAGATTCAACCTAATTTTTCTTATATTTAATGCACTCAAAACTTCCTAAAACTATTTCCATTAGATAGGAAATTTCCTCACCTTTCCAGTGATATAAAGAAGTCCTAACTCTTCATATTTCTCAAGTTATGGGCAGACGGGCCTTGAGATGAAAATTTTCCCCAAGAGCAAGCCTGCGGGCCTGAGGAGGAAATTTTTCCCAACTTAGGCCTGTGGAATTCAAAGAGAAATTTAGCCCAAATCACTTTTGGGTGGAAAGTGCATTTGACTTCCACACACCCGCATGTCCGCGACGAGGCTTCACACCTAAGGAGGGAAATTTTGAACTTGGGGTCCGTTAAGGACACGTGTAAACAATTATAGCCTCTGTGGGATGGCGGGTCACCAGAGATAAGATGGAAAAATTTGAATTTTAGTTTAGAGGGGTGAAAATGGTAAATTTGATCTTCTCTTCCGCCAAAGCGCAGAGCTGCCACGTGGTAGCCAACTATTAGTTGAGGGTCGGCGGGCAAGAGGGAAGTTATAGAAATTTTAATTTTATCTTAAAGAGTGTAAAGGTGAAAAACTACCCGAGCCTCCACCAACATAGCACGATACCACATGTCAGACCCTTAGTGTCTGCGGGGTGGTGGGCCAGCAGGGTGAATTAGGGAATTTTGATAATTTTTTTTTAAAAAAGGTTAAGTTGATAGTCTTGTAGCGCTTTGTGAAAGAGATTTTCCAAACAATGGGGGGGTGTGAGACCATGGATAAAGATACAATTTTTTTCCAAAATTAGAAAAAGATTAAGGTAGTGGTTGCGGGCCTGTGTGCCCGTGGAAATGATTACAAAAGCTAAGGGAGGTGGCAATGGGACGCGGGGAAAATTTTCTAAATTTTCCTTTTTGAACTTAGATTATTTTTAGACAAAATGAAGGCATCGATTAGCGAGTGGAGGGAACCTTCATGAATTTGCACCTTTTTGAACAAAAAGTGATAAAGGAAAATTTTAGCTTCGGGTTTGCCCAAGAATATTTTAATAATTATAATTAATAGATATAATATTTTTTGAAGCCAAATGAATTAAAAACTTCAGAAGGCCATAACTTGTGATTGGGAACTTGGTTTTTGGAAAATGAGGACTTTCTGAAAAGCTCTTGACATCCTCTTTGCACAGCAAGCTTGGGAATTTGATTTTGATAAAGTTTAAAGGGTCAATTTTGAGAAAACATATTTGTTCTAATCAAAACGTGAACTAGTCTTTTAACTTGCAAATATTTGTTCAAATCCGCCATTAATTCTTCCTCAAAATGCCAAATAGACATGGATGATTTCACTTGGAATAGTTTAGGATAGATTTGAAGGGTTAAATTATTTGATTGAATATTAATTTTGAATTTCCCCAACTTAACTTAACAAAAACGAAGAGAAATTGTTTGAGACCGATTTTGAAAGGTTATGTGAAAATTTCTTAAGTATTATAGTTTGTTCGGAATTGTTTTGATCATTCTTACCTTATATTAATGTTTCAAATGTATTTTCTACCCTACATGGTCATTTTGTACATTTTCTGATAATACATTTTCTAGTTTTGAAAATATCTAACACGGATCTAATTCGAAAGAATCTATTTTCTTTTATCATCTTCTAAGTATTAGAAATTATTCTAGATCCAATCTAACTCATTAAGTTGATTTAAATCAACATATTCAAATGCCAAATTACAATTCTGAATTTCAAAAATTTCATTTCTAAAGAACAGATCATTATGACATTTTTTTAATACGTATTCACTTTTTCATCTTTCAAAGAGATTTAAAATTACATTCAACAACCAGATTTCCCATGAAAGCAATATCATTTGGACAAAGTAACCACTTCTATTTATATAGATCAAATACAACTTTACAATCACAACTCTTTCTCATTAAATTCTTTTTACAACAAAATACTGAGTATATTTTTTCACATTCAAAAGGGATTTCATTTCCAAAACATAGTAACTCTTCAAAATGAGATGTATATTAAATTGTCATCCACATCAAGTGGGGAAATGGATTACAAAAGAAGTTTCTCAAGGAACTATTATAACTTTGTATTCTTACTCAATTACAATATACAGAATACAATTTCTTCCACATTTATTCAAAAGCGAGAATAGAGCATATCTCTTTCGCAATTCAATTTAAAAGTTTCATAGCCCATACAAACCATATTTCCATCACAAATAATATAGAAGATCATCCACTTCAAGTGGAAATAGGTTAAATTAAGAAATGATCTCAGGAAGGACTCTCAAACTGTCTTCTTTTTTAGTTCTAGAGCAGCAATATGAATTTCCATCATTGTTAAATTTACTCACAACACAACAGACGGAGAAAATGCAACACTCTCCACCCAACCAAGACATCGAATGAAAAGGAGAATTCATCCTTCTTCATTTGCCCCCGAGCCCCAACCACATTGCAATAAGAAAGGTTTCTCAACTTATGGCAACAACATGCTTCCATAACACAGGAAATATTTCACATTCAACACACCATCCAACACATAATGTAGTTTGCATCCACATAAAAACAACAAACAAAACTCAGGATTCATCATGCAAGCCAAAGGAGCAAGAACTATGGGGGAAACTACTTATTCCTCCCAAAGGGGAAATGGGTATCACCACCTGAAAGAAAACTACCAAAATATATCAATTCAAATCCATGACATGCCCTTATGCCTCCCCCAAGTACCCCTTATACCTCACATTTCCTTATGCCTCCCAACCTCTTATGGTACCCCATAACGAGTAAAGAAATGCAAGCTATTTATTTTACAAGGTGGAACCAAAATCCCAACTCCCTCCACACTTATACCTCCCCAAAACACTTATGCCTCCCCACAAGAATCCTCATAGTCTTCTCCTACACCATACCTAGGCCATCTACCCAACCAGCCAACAAGCAATATCAAAACATTCACAACATTTACATATGCATAAATAAGAGAAGAGAATTTTAAAGAGCCAAGATCCTACCTCTTCATGATGGAGTTTATTCCAAAGTTCCAAACAACAAGATTTCCAATGTAAAATAGTCCAAGATCAATAATCCACAAGCATTCAACAATCTCCAACTTTCTCCAAAATTGCAAGACCTCTCAAAACCAAAAGAATTCACCAAAAATGAAGTAATGCAAGCTGAAGTAACCCTAAAAACAAGCCAAGGAAATATAAAGAAGATGAAAGAGAAGAGGATGAGGTGGATCCAAGTGGGATGCCACATCACACATCCTCAACTCCAACTCATAAGTCAACTTCAATCTGCAAGGCTCAATAAATAAATAGGTGAATAAATGATAGTTTTACTTACACACTCAAATCAAACCCACACCCCATAAGGACTGAAATTGAAATCATGTAAGAAAGTGCAATTAAAGCATATAACTTGACTTACAAAAATGCATAATGAAGGCTAGATTTAAAACCTCCAACCATGGGTAAGGTTGTCATGCAAATTTAAAGAGGTATGGGACAAGTTTAACTTGTCCCACAAGCCTCCAAAATCATCCTCCAAGGACAAATTTGAATTTCAAAAGGAAGTGGAGTATTTCATACTCCAAAATTAATTTACACATCTCTTACACATCACTTACACATTTCTTACTACACTTTAATTCTAGGCCAACAATTCTAATAATTACTTTCTTATGTCCCAATTTGATTAATTAATTTTAACAACATGTTTTCTCATGTTAATTTACCACAATTAATAAATAATGAAAGGGGTAATGACATCACTTAATAAACACATACAAACATCAATAAAAATGAACCAAGTAAATAAATACACATAACCCTTGGTTACATTTAAAGGTTATCCCCATAGGAATCCCTAACAATCAAACACACACACACATGAAAAAACTAAGTTGTCATGGTGACCTTGTTGAATTCATCTAGAATTTCAATGTGGTTCATCTCAATCCCCGATGTTTGTTGTGATAATTTTAACTTGCACAATAAAAACAATTCTTCGGCCTCGTGGCCATATCGAACATTGTCGAAATGAATATAATATAAATTCAAAATCATCAATATATATATGAATCACAACAACATCAGACAATCAACAATATCACTTACAATTTCATTAGCAACTATATAATCATCAATTTTAAATTCAATTTTCTTGGTCTACTCAATATATCCAAATATCACATGTCCTAACAACATCCATATATATATATATAAACATGTCCAACAACATGTCAACATCTATATAAAATGTCTCTAACAATCATCATGCATCATATATGAATTAGAGTCAACAATAATCCATGATCTCATATCTAACATCATAGTATAATAAATTCCATAATCATGTCTATAATATAATCAGCAATATCATGATCAATATCAAAAGTGTCGAAGGAAAGTGGGCACTACAATGTCACAATTTTCCAAATGAATGAATACAAACAATGACCCAACTACAATAAGAAGCCAAGGATAGGAATGTTCCACAACACATCATTACCATGGTTACGTCTTAGTTACAATTAAAATTCCAAGATCATTTTTCATGCGAGTATAAATTCCCATTCTCAACCTACATATTCTCAATACCATTTAAGATTTAACTTATAACAAGCACACTTTGTTTGGCTCTTTCTCCCTTACAATAATTTCCATAACTCAACAATGATTTTCCACATTTTAAATGCGTGCAAAACTTCTAATGTTCATTCTTATGCTAAGGTTTTGTTTTCTCAAATATGTCTATTTGATGTTTAAATTATACATTGATTACATAAGGAAAGCTAACGTGAATTAAAGGGAAATAAATCTTAAGATTTATAGGAGATTTAGATTCAAGTTCCTCTTGTTACAAACTCCCCTCTTTTAGGGAACCTTTATTTTCCTGTTATAGTTGTCATATTTCAGTAGCTGGTTTGAGTCAATTTGACATTTTCACATCAGAAATGTATTTATATAAGATTTTATGCTTGCATGAGTTCTTGATTTGACTAGGAGCGATTCGTATTCATTTTTTCTAAACACATGAGAATGCCTCATTACTTTAAAAGGAATTCAAGTATAAGCATATTCCTAATCTAATATCTCATATACTCTTGTACTAATTACACTTACGTTGTTAATTTGGTCTCACTATTGGCATCATTTTAGAACAACTCTAAATCATATAAATCTTACATTATAGTTAGGGATTTGAGCCTACAAGGAGTGCGACCTCGCACAAGATAACTCATTTCATTACTCTTAGACACTCAAGTATTAAATGCATATTACAACTGAGACATCCAATACAATTTTATTTATTTCAAAGGCCTTACAAGGAACTATTACTTTCATTGGATAAATATGCATCAACGTTTCTTTCACCAACATCCTTAAGAAAGGTCCCACGATCTATTAACTTTAAAAGAATTACGGGGGGGAGGGGGGTAAACTACACCATAATAAAAGACAATACATTAGAGTTCAAAATCATTACCATTCAACACCTTCAAGAAATCCGTGGTAATCCCTTACTACTTACCAAGGAAACACTTTTATCTAAGAGGGAGAAAAAGGATTCAAAAGAAAGTGTTTAATGTATAGTTAAAAGGACATGTAACCTCCATTCATGACATTTAGATCTCACAACAAGATCAATCGTAGGTAATACCACCATTTATATATTTAAGGCTTTGGCCACCCACAAAGTTACCAAAGGAAATTTCGCTCATGAGAATTAAAATTATACTTGATATGATCACACCTACAACACATAGAAATGTTTGTCTCACTCACCCAAATATGACAGGGTTCAAATATAATAGTCACTAACTCACAAACTACTTAAAGGAATTGTATTTTATAAGACTCGTCTTAGGTGTAGGATAAGAAGACAAATTGGGAGGATTAAAGCATTTCTTGGGACATTAGCGTGTTATGAAATTAGATGAGGATTTCTTGAGAGGGAGGGTTGGACAAAGGTTAAATACTCACTTCATTGCAATGGTGTAAATAAGATAAGTTTTCTACCAAACATTATGAGTTTATGAATGAACCACAATAATTACCTTACAAATGATGGTTTCAAATATCTAAACCATAAACACCACATTTAAATCCATATGGTCATGAAATCCACGAAGTAAATTGTACACCCCTTTTTCCCCAATTTACATTATCAACTATCTTATTTATTAATCAAATTAACATGGTTTCTACATAGCTGGTCCTATATTCCTTCGATGTCACTCCTACTAGCACGAAATATTATTTTAAAACAAGGCAGATTCAAACCACGTCATTTTTACATATAAAATGTTTCATACGTAGGAATTTAAGAAAAAAAATGGTTTTCAACACAAAATTAAATAATGCATTCTTTTTAACTCACTTTCATTCAACATTTACATACTATAATAATGTAAAATATTTCAATATCATCTCTCTAATGAAAACATATCACACTCATAGTCCTTGTTTTAAGCACCTATAACCATCGAAGGGTCAGTCCTAGAACTGGTATGGAAAACCCTTACACTCTAGCACAAACCAACACATTCATCATTTCAAGAAATCCAAAACTAGGTAGAGAGATATAGAGATAGGGAGAGAGAGAAAGAGATACCTTTTCCTTATACACTCACCCTTCCACATTCATATAGGCTTTTCCTTTTCTTGATTCAAGAGACGAACTAGGGAAGAGAGAGAATGTCTATTATTCTTATTCTTTTCTATTGAGATATCATAACCATTTTACATTTCACATCCATTTTCATTTTATTTCAAACTCATCTACATTTTAAAACCATTTACATTTTCAAGATCAACCAAAATTTCATAGTTATTTCTAGAGAGAGAAGGGGGAAGAGAGAAAACATTATAAATTACAAAATCCATTCATAAAAAGTAATTTGATTAAATCATACTCTACACAACACTATAGTATATGAAAAATGTGGTTCAAGAGTATTAATAAACATAATGGGAGCCTTAGAAGGAATCTCGAGCTCAAGTTGTGAGTGTGCAAATTTTTTCCTAAATAGCTAAAGTGCTTACAATCTACGTCCCAAAAACACTCGTTTTAAGTTCAAACATAAATTTAATCAATTCCTACTTACTACCCTATAAACCAAGAACTCATTGGATTTCACAACGTTGAATACGCCAAACAAGGCTAAAATTAGAATGGAAACTCGTGACCGAGTTATGGTAAGTGTGTCAAACAATAATGTTGTATAATGACTAGTGGCACCCAAAAACCTCTTGAAAAGTTAACTTACGAAATCATTTTCATGAAACTAAGAGTTGGTTTCAAATATCACATTAAAGGTCTAGAGGTACATAGGGGTAGTTTTCAATTTTTCCAAATCGATATGGAAATCATAAGCCAAAACTGATCACATTTTCTTACAAATGTGAGCATCGCCCCAAGTGATTGAAGCTGCTAATTGGGATTCAAAACTCATCTCTCCACAATGTAGAATTGAGTTATTCAATTATATTTATGGAATTGATGGCATCTTGAACTAATAGGAATCATCTTTGGAGGTTTTAGTTGGTAAAAAAATTCTTTTGCACTTCATGTGCATGATGTATGGGATCAACACATTTACACACACACACACACACACACACACACACACACACACACACACACACACACACACACACACACACACACACACACACATTCAAGTTTTTGAGTAGGATAAGAGTTTTGTTTTATATTTTAGTTACATCCTATATTGTTCTAAAGCAATTAAGACCCAAACAAGAAACGATACAATGTAGAATTTTAATGCAAGAGGAAGTGAAATCCATACCATTTTGATACTTCTTAGAGGCATCTGCTTTGGTATATTTCTCACGAACTTTGACCTATGAATCACATTTTCTTGAAATCCTTAAATTATTTTTACAAATCCATTTTTACATGTCTAGAATTCATGATATTCCATGAAATTAATTTTTTTAAATATGAATTTTATCAAATAATTCATGGTTTTCCTATACTTCCACATTTTATATAGATGTCGTCTAGGAACAAAAAACTATGACATCTAGAAAAAATTGTTATCCAAATCTCTACTTGTCATATCTTGAGAGGAAGCTGGTAAAGGTTATGGAATATGATCGAGTACTAGTTATTCACATTAACTAGAAATCTCCCAAGGTAATCTCAACAAGCTCAATCCTCAAAACATTATGTACGGTTGTAAGAAAAATGTTCATAATGGAATTTGGTTGTGCTTTCGTTGGTTGTCAAAATAGGACTTTAATGAAAGAAATAGTCGGGGATGAAAGTCCCTCCTCTTTAATGAGAGAGGTGCCCTTATTAAAAGCAAAAATATTCACAAATGTATAATTTTCTATTTCAACAAGGAACTCTGATATCATGAAAGTGTTTTAGTGCCAAGGTAGATTATCAATACAAAAGAGCATAACAAGTAAGGGAGGGAATAGGTAGAATAGAACTCTCAAGAAGTATAGATAGCAAAATAGTTCCTTATAAATGCCAAGAAAGGATAATATATAGAACAAAATCATTCATATTAAAACCACTAGATGTTATTTCATAGACACAAAGTTCCAGAGATAACATCCACAAGAATACAAAGCTTCTTAATGAAAATAGATTAGCGATTCAAAAACTTTAGACATGTAAGAAGGAATGAATAGACACAAATAGAAGTAGGAAGGGAAATCTTCTTGTATTGATAGCTTTTAACTCTTTTACACTTTTCAAAATAATCGAGTTCCAACCCTTTTGAATATCAAGGGGAGCTCAATATATAGCTTACAAATTGGTTACATTTGATAACCGTTTCTTTTAATCAAAAGATTAATTAAGGAAATGCACAATACAACATCCTTAATTAATTATAAGGAGATTGGCACTAAAAATAGAAGAAAAGAAAGAAGAGACAAGTAGAGACATCTGATTATGGATGAGGAGGACCCACTAATTTGAGGATTTGATGCATGAATATTTTCAATACTTTTGTTATTTCCATGCCTCTTGGAATTGTTGTGTTGGAAATGGCATGTGTCCATGTGCCTAGACATTTGTCCATATATTTATCAAACCCAGTATGCTCGGATATTCTTTATTAGCTTCGGCAATATACGAATGGAGGAAAAAATGTCTTTCATCTTCTCCTTAGTAAATGAATCCTCTTTGAACAGATCACCCTTGACAAAGGCTCTAAACTGAGCCTTGATTTCTTGAAGAGAGAAGGAAACACTGTAGTTTCATCCTAAAGATGGCAGTGGAGATCTTTAAAGGAAGACAAAACACAAGTTTTAAAGGACTCCCCATTCTTCCACACATTCCTCAACTCTCCTAATGCTTCCTCCAGAAGCTTTATCTTCCACTCAATGATGAAGATCCATGTCTTTGACAAGTTATTCTTGGCATCATGAAACACATTGTTGGCCAACAAGATCTTCTCATTGGTTTGGACAAGTTTATGTTTTGCTTACCCTCACTGAGATGATGTTTATAAAAGGCCACATCTAAAAATGGAAGTCGTTGGTAGACAGAATTCCCATAATACGAGTAAGCAAGATGATGAAATCTGATAGATCCTCATTGAAATCAACCCTAAAAAATGCTTTGGAGAGTTGGGACACTCCCTTCTTAGGACACTTCAACCACGAATTTTCTACTCGCTTGGTATTTTCACCTTTGTCTTCATCAAATAAGGTATGATCTTGAGTAAGAGCGAGAACAATGGAATATTCTATCTTAGGAATGCATAGGGCAGCAAGTAAAGGCAACAACATCTATTTTTTCAATCAATTCTCCATGAACATTAACAACCTCCTTGGTATCTGGATTGAAATGAGCCCCGTAGGTGAGAACAGTGTCAACACATTGCACAGAGATGGGAAAACTAGCAACATATGTGATTCCACTGTCATTGATCATTTGGGCCATGGGAGTAGGGTTTTTGCATGTTAACCTACCCCAGAAATCATCAAAATCCAAGTGTCAAACTTCACTATCCCCAATATTAGGTATAGAAGTCTCTAGAGGTGACAGATGCTCGTGCCCTTAAAACTTGATCTTCATTTTTCAATGCATAGAGGAACGACCTTCAAAGAACATATTCATGATAAATATGTAAAGGGATATAGGAAGATGAACAAATGTCTCAATTGCAATAATTTCGGAAAAAAATAACAAACAAGCAATGTGACAAATGCATAGACAGTGGTCCCTTTATATAACCGTTCAGGAGAGAGAAGATCATAAATGCGCAGTAAATACACCTTGCACCGACTCAAAAAGATGAAATTTGAGAAAATTCAAAAAAACTAGCTGGAATGGTCCATGGGACATTGGGACATATGGGACACGAAGACACGATTCAGCCGATGCAGGCGATGCGAGGAATCAGGGAACAGGAAGCCCAAATGGACTTAGGACAGATGGGACGAAAAGTTTCGATAAAGCCGACAGATAAGGAATTGCGGGGAAATCGGCTGATCGACGAACAAGAGGCCCATTAGTACTTGGTAAATGAGGGACAAAAATGTCCGATCAGACCCGCAAGTCACTAAAATGACCCCAATAAATGCAATTTTCACCATCTCTTCAAATTTTTACTTCACTAGAACACTACTAAAGGGTGTCAACTCAAAATTTTCAAATTTTTAACTTTCAAAAGAGGGGAAATTTTGAGAGGACAACAATTGGCTCTTTCTAGGGATGACTTGACTAGATCACAGGAACGAGGCAAGACAAGAACTCAAGAAAAACTTAGGGGAAGAAGACTAGTGCCTTATCCATTGGGAAAATAGAGTCAAAGGAAAAACAATACAGAAGGAAACACAAAAACAAGGAAAAGAAAACACACATTGTACATAATATACAAAGGAATTTCTATTCACCTAGGACTTGAACAATTTTAGGTACTACCCACTATAAAGAAGTCAAATGGAGGATCCATTCATGTAATCAAGATAGAAAGAATTTTCACTAGCAAAG
Organism: Taxus wallichiana var. yunnanensis; assembly: GCA_018340775.1. Classification (NCBI taxonomy): domain Eukaryota; kingdom Viridiplantae; phylum Streptophyta; class Pinopsida; order Cupressales; family Taxaceae; genus Taxus; species Taxus wallichiana. The sequence continues at coordinate 385,322,150 of CM031237.1, forward strand.
TGCCTGATTCTGAAAGGACCAAGCCAAAGAGAATCAAACTTACCATGGCTTCCTCGTGGTTCATGTATTTTGTCCCATAGAAAAACAATGTCTCAAAATTTGAACTCTCTGGGCCTTGTTTCCTTGTCAAATAAAGATTTCACCTTTTCGATGGGTAGATATCCTATAAAAACCACGTAACTCCTGTCTTCATCCTACTTATGGAGATACATGATCCTTTTATCCAAAGAATCACCTAAACCGGTGTCCTCAATACCTTTCATCAAATGCAAAGCTGGTAGTTCCACCTGTCATTTGGTAGTTGGGATTCCACACCATACACTACTTTAAAAAGGGACATCCCAATTACTCTTTTGGGTGTAATCCTATCCACTCAGAAAGCATCATAGAGCTTCTTGTGCTAGTTTCTCTAAGATTCATTGAAAATTTTTCTTATAATGTCCACCAAATTTTTATTCGTTGATTACGCTTGACCATTCACTTGAGGATAGTAATCGAAGAATGAGCGAGGGAAATCCCATACCCATAGTAGAAATCCATCATTTTAGTAGAAGAAAATTTTGAAGCATTATCGATCCACGATCCTTTTTGGTATTCCAAACCTTATCAAGATGATTTATTTAATGAAATTACATACTACCTCAAGTAGTACTTTTAACTAGGATGGCTTATACCCACTTAGTGAAATAATTTGTTGCGAGATAACACATGAGTATGTCCGCACTTGAAGATGGGTTGAGTGTTCTCCGAAATCCAAACCCCATTGTTGAAAGGGATCTTCAATCACAACTGGCTTGCATGGAAAAACAACCAACTTTGGTCTTCCCACAAAGGTTTGACAAGCTTCACATTTATCAATCCACCTTAATGCATCCTTAAACAAAGTAGGCCAATAGTACCCGACATGAAGAATTTTGTGATCAGTAACGACAGATGAGAAATGACCCCCACAGGTTTGGTCATGGAAGGTTGAGAAAAATTCTTCTGTTGCACTTTTTCAACACACTTCAAGAATCTTCCATCTACTCCTCATTTGAACAAAGCATTTTCCCATAACACATATTGTGCTAACCTTAGCTTGATAGCTCTCTTCTCCTTGGTAGTTAAGTGAGATGGACATTCACCATAGGTGAGAAAGTGAGCAATGTCAACATACCATTCATCTGTTGAGCTAAGGAATAGAACAATAGGGATATCAACTTCATCCTTAGGCAATGCATGACCGGCTCCTTCAGCAATAAGTTCACACAGGCCTTTACCCCAAACTAACTTCATTGGTCTGATGTCGAGATCATACTCCTCAACCTTTTCTACCCAATTTCCTCTCTTGGTTCCAAACTCCTGTTGTGTAAGAATAGACTTGACAGTCATATCAGGCATAAGCACAATAGAGTGAGAGTTAAGAATGTAAAATCGAAACTGCTTAAGAACTTTAACCAATATAAAAGAAGGTTTCTCCATCATAGTGTACTTCAACTCATGATTTTTCAGAATATAACTCATGAAGGAAATTTCGAGCTCAAGATCTTCAGAATATTTTTGAGTCAACACAATGGCCAAAGTACTCTCAGTGGCATAGCAATAGATAATAAAATATTTGCTAAAATATGGACATGGTAAGATAGGAGTCTCGACAATGGATTTCTTAATGCCCTCAAATTATTTATTTCCTTCATAGGACCAACCAAACATCTGATTTCCTTTCATCATCGGGAAATATTGAGTCGATCTATAAAGTCAAAGATGAATCTTCTCAGGAAGTTGATCTTACTAAAGAATGAGTGCACTCCCTTTTTGCTTGTGGGAAGAGGAATCTGCTGAATAGCTTGAACTCGTTCAAGATCAATCTTGATTCCTTCTCTAGAGACATCATGTCCCAAAAACTTTCCCTACATGACAAAAAGACATATTTATTGTGATTCAGAGAGACCCCATGTTCTCTGCATTTCAAGAGAAGCGCTTATAGATGTTAAAAGTGATCTGCTCTAGTTTTTAAAAATACAAGTTAAATCATCTAGATACGCAATAATACATTTTACTTTTAGACTCCCAACGGCCAAATCCATAGTGCTCTGAAAGGTGGCACTAGCTTTAATAAGGCCAAAGGGCATCCTCTTGTAAGCAAAAGTACCCCAAAGAGTGGTAAAGACAGTCTTATGTTGATCTACAGTATTGACTTCCACTTGGTTATATCACGAGAAACCATCAAGCATGGACAACATTTTTGAACCGGTGATTTCTTGTAACAATTGGTCCATCATGGGTAGGGGATAGTTGTCCTCTAAAGAAGCCTGAATTTAGATTCTGAAGTCGCAAAGATCCAAATCTCACCATTTTTCTTCCTAGTAGGTACAATATTTACAATCCATATCGAATGTTGAATGGGGAAGATAATCTTGGCTTTCAAAAACTTTTGTATCTCTTCAAAAATGGTGTCAACAATATTTGGATTATAGTGCCTTTGCTTCCACTTGAAAGTTTTTGTTGGTGCTCAAAATAGTCTCGCCCATGTTTACTTTTGAAAATCTATCGATTTACGGCCTCTGTCATTCTCTACTTCCCCGTGTTGTGCTTGGTTAGTCTCTGTCGCCATTTTTAATCTATTTCTGGGTCATAGATCACATATGGGTCCAAATTTTCCTTCTCGTTTCTTTGTTCCTCTAGAAGAGGTCTGTAATTTGGGTCTCCCATCCTCCACTCAACTAAAAAAATCAGGCTTTCCCATTCTTTCCATTTCCACAATCGGGATTTTATGCCTTTGTCGTTTCTACCCTAAATAGTTGATGAAAGATGAATGGATGTATCTCTAAGGAATGTATTTGAAGCTTGTAACATTTCTTAATTCTGTTTCCTTGGAGAAATTTTCATTTTTGGGCACAAATGGTAATTTTTCTATATTTGAAGGTTTGAGGTGTTTCTCTTGGTCAAATTCACATCCCTGCATCAATAGGAAACGTGGATCTCTTTGGTTGGTCAAGGGATGATAGGTGAATGCTTTAACTTATCACTTTTTTCTTTTTGGGCAAAAAGAAAAATTTGGTCCCGTAGCCCTGCTCAAATCTGATTGGTTCTTTTGGTGCTTACGTGGCTTTTTCTAGTTGCATGCGGCATGGTGGGTTTGCTTTTGAACTAGTTATTTTTTTCTACTTTGGAAAAAAGTTTGAACCCCCCCCTCGGCCCCATCATGATTTGATTAAAGCAAAATTTAAGTGGTAGGGAAAAAGTCTTACCTTGACCCCATAGAAGGACACCTAGAAAGGTTGAAGGTGGAGATGCGGGCCTTCGGAGGAAAATTGGATGTTTTTCCTTCTTGGTAGAATGGAGCAAAATTCTAAAATGGAAGCACGCCCTCACCAAATCATTTTTGAAACCTTAAGGGTTTTTTAAGAAGCGCCAAGAGGACACGTGGAGGCCTCCACTCACTTTACTTTTTGCTTGGACTTTTCAATGGCCAAAAGAGATTGCCTCAAATCCTGACACTTAGCGCCTTCTATTGATCTTCGATCCTTCAAACAAATTTTGCCAAACCAAGACACGTGGTGAGCCCATGCTCATTCAAGATATCAATTTTTGGGGACCATCTCAAGATGCGCCATTGTGATGCGTGGCGGTTTGATAAGTGAAAAGGAGTGGGGAAATGGACCATCGGGGTAACTTGAAATTTTTACCCTAATTTTCAATAGATTAAAACATCAAAATGGCCTACAAGACCGATAAAGGAAAGGTCAAAGCTTGCTCCAATCAAAGGTAGATGTGTGGACCCGTGGAGGAAATTTAGAAAAAATTCCTTTTGAGAGAAAAGAGTTAAAAGTGAAAAAGGAAGCACAAATTTCTTGGGACCCACAAGGTTGAAGGTGGAGATGTAGGCCTTCGAAGGAAAATTGGATGTTTTTCCTTCTTGGTAGAATGGAGAAAAAGTTTAAAATGGAAGCGCCCCCGCTAAATCATTTTTGAAACCTTAAGGGTTTTTGAAGAAGTGCCAAGAGGACACGTGGAGGCCTCCTCTCACTTTTCTTTTTCTTGGAATTTTCAATGGCCAAAAGAGATTACCTCGAGATCCTGACACTTGGCATCTTCTACTGAGCTTCAAGCCTTTAAACAAATTTTACCAGGCCGGCACATGTGGCAAGCCCATGATAATTCAAGATATCCATTTACCTGGGACCATCTCAAGATGCGCCATTGTGACATGTGGCAATTTGACAAGTCGGAAGGAGAGGGAAGTGGATCATCGAGGTAACTTGAAATTTTTTCCCCTAAGTTTCAATAGATTAAAACATCAAAATGGCCCACAAGCCCGATAAAGAAAAGGTCAAAGCTTTCTCCAATCAAAGGCAGATGTGTGCAACCGTGGAGGAAATTTAGAAAATTTTCCTTTTGAGAGAAAAGAGTTAAAAGTAAAAAAGGAAGAACAAATTCACTGGGACCCACATTGGGACACGTGTTAGAAGCATTTCTCAAGGGTGGAGCTGCGGGGAAAACTTGGAAATTTTTCCCTTTTTCAAAAAAAGAGGTGAAATGGGAGAATTTTGTCATAGTTTGTTTGCACCCACCTCAGGACATGTGTTAGGCTTGTTTCTTGAGGGCGGAGGTGCGAAGCAAAGTGTGAAATTTTTCCATTTTTCCAAAATTTGTAAAATTTAAAGGGAACCCCTAGGTCTATTTTTAAGATTTGAATCTTCCATGTGGGTGGCCCAAATTCAAAGTAAAGATGAACAACAGTTGAGAGTCTGAATATGATTTTCCCCATTTTACCGTAACACGGAAGTATGAGTCTTCATGATTTCTTGGTATTTTCGACATGCCGGTATAGAGGGGAGTTAATGTTGATATCGAGTTTGGTGGGGAGATCGGAAGATGTCTTCCGCCATTAAAATGGTTTGACTATCGAGCCCAATCAAATTTTTTTTTTCTTGTCTCGATCGCAAGGAGCCGAGTTGTGATTTGTGGGCGAAGTTATTGGTGAATTGAAGAAATAGTGATCTAACAAAGGAATGAGTTGAATGCAAGAGATATTCAAAGAGATCGCCCTCAAGAACCAGTAACTTTTACAGATCTCGATTCCAAACATCATGATCGTGATCATGATAAGCATTGGTAGCACTCTATATCTAGATTTTTGGGGTGAAAAGGGGCTCTGTTTAAAAGTTATAAATGGCACAAAATTTTCGTTGCAAATGGTTGGAGGGTTAGAGGTAAGAGAAAATTCCCAAGAGGAAAATTTGACAAAGCCTGTATTTTGAGAAGCCATCTGAGAAACCTAGTTCTTTCTTTTTTGTATTAAGTCTCACCATGTCAAGGTGGTTGCGAGTGTACACCCATTAACAATCTCTAAGATTTATCTAGAAACTTTTCCCTACCGATAGATTTAATCAGCTTCGAGTTATTCTATGTTGTCTTGAGAAAAATGTATTTGTTTTATCTCTCAGTGTATGCAAATAGTTTTTCCTTGTTTCTATTGCAATCTTGTATTAATATCTATTCTAATCACACAGGTCTCAATCCTTGTGATATTTTAGTGGATTTTGAAATTTCATTTCTCGAAGAGCCTTGATCCGGGAGTGAAATAAACAATTTAAAATCACTTTTCTTTCATCTTTTGATAGAGATTGTCTACAAGCCTCTAGGTGTACCTCGAGGCATGATTTGGCTTAGATCTTGATGATTTTTGGGTTCTCTAACTTGATCCTTCATGCCTTTGTGTTAGAATCTCATAGGTTATGTGAAAAGTGTTAATCTAGGCCTCCATTAAAGCACATATTCGGTTAAAGAAAAATTTTAGTTTTGTGGCATTCTGTTGATCCGACCTTCCATTTTGTAAGTTTTCTCAAGGATCGAGTGAATCAAGTTCATCTTGACTTACTTCCCACAAAAAAATTCATTTAAAAAACAACTAATCCTACCCATACTACCCTTGTTTTTCCTATGTACATACAAATGCATAATATCTGTTACCAAAGCATGTAGAAACAATAAGGATTTCAAATGTCTTTACTATCCTAAACGTTCCCCGAGAAAATATCTCTATTATCTAGAGTGATAACTCGTAAGAGTTATATTTGGTTGCATTGATCATATTTTATCCAAGGTCTCCTAAAAACTTCGCTAGGAAGGATGTTTCCATCTCCTCCATAAAAAATAGGCTACAAAAGGGTCCTCTTACCCTGGTTGAAAGGCACAACCTAAAATAGTGAGGATAGATCAAATCCTCTTGAGGCTGCTATCCATTTTTTAACTTTTGAGTGAAAGAGGGCAAGTTAGATCTCATCCCCGACTACATAATGACTCACCATGATCTAATATGTCTCTAAGCTTCTTGTCAAACTAGTGATGATGCTTATACTTTGAGGGAGAATCAATTTGGATACCAACACCAGCGTGGCGCTGTTACTGGGGACATGGTGATTACAGTTCACATTCAAACCTTGGTAAAACACTTCTTGTATGCTCCAAGTGTTGTGTGCAATTATTTCAATTTTCAACATTAAATCTGGGTAAAGAAAGGTCAGAATCTTTCCATTTCTAGTTTCTAGCATTGATTGACATTGGACAGATCATATTTAGTGCATTTGCACAACTGAGGTGGAAATTCTTAGTGGAGACTCCTTATTGATCTCATTTTTAATGATTACCAGTGTCTTAACCTTTGTCAAGTGAGATTTCTTATCATTCTTTGCAAATCTGGAAGGAATAAGATCTTTCTTTGCTATGGATCCTACTAGAACACTATTTCCAGAGCTAGGGAAAGCAAAATCGAAGGAAGAAAATCCTAGAGAGTTGTGGGGAGATCAGCACATAAGGAGGGCGATCTTCATTGATGAAAGTGATTGTCCTATCAATGAAGACTACCATTCAAGTGATTCGAATCAAGTAGCCTCTTTGTGGAATTAAATTCTCTAGTTGGAGAGAGGCCTTCATTTGATTTTGAAAGGTTTGCTTCACATTCTGCGTTTGTCTTTTCGAGGTTGATATAGATTTCAAGAGATAAGGGCTTTGTGGGATATCCATTTTTAAAATTATACTCCTGTGTTCCAAGAACCCTCTGCCCCTTATCAATTTGTTACCCCTCCAGGATCACCTCTTCAAATCAATATGGCTCAGCCCCCACCTAGACTCCCTTTTGTTGTAAGCACCTTTGGACCTATAAATTTTGTGGGAATGGCTGGTTATCCAAATGTTGTCCCTCAAGATGTAAGGAAAAAACTACCAAAGTTCTAAGGAAATAACACTATAAGCTGGTGATCAACATCTAAAGATTTTTATCAATATGATGGAAGATTTTGAGATTGAACATGAAGATGTATATATCAAATTGTTTATCCATTCTTTGGGAGAATATGCTAGGGAATGGTATAAAGCATTTCCAAATGACTCTATTGATTCTTAGATTGAGATGAGAAATGCATTTAGATTGCAATATGATGATAGAACTAACCTAGGTTTCTTTTGACAAAATTTGAAAACATAAAAAGGAATCCTAATGAGTTAGTAGATGATTTTAACACAAGGTTTAAAAAGACCTTGAGGAGTTTTTTCTGTTAGTATAAGGCCATGTGATGAGTCATATTTGATCGAATATTGTGATGCATTTGATAAAAAGACTGCATATTACTTAAAGGATAAAAACCCCACAAATTTGAGGCGAGGCCTTCACCATGACTCTACAAATAGAGAATAACATCAAGGTGATTGGAAATCCTCCAAAGATGGAGGGTGTAAAGCTAATTAACCCATAAAAACCTCATACAAGCAAGACTACTGATCTAGAGGAGGTTGTGAAGACTTTGGCAGGGGATGTCAAAGAAATTTCCTAAAAACTGGCCCGGGATGAGAAAGGAATTGGGCAGAGCTCACAAGGTCAACACAAGCAACAAAGCCAAGACAGGTTTACAAATCACCAAAGATCTGATGACAAAGGAAAGGGACCTGTTAGATTTGGAAATAGGCATCCCCAAGCGGGAAAAATATAATGGTGCCGATCCTTTGGCTGCCGAGTTGCTATTCTAGAGGAGACATATGTCATTAATTGGTGTGACAAATGTTTCATGCCTCATGCTCCTTGTCAAGAAGATCAACATGAAGAAGAAGAAACTGATGATGATAATGATGATGATTTCTACATGATGGGTTTCTCAACAAGCTTACAATAAGGGGCAACATCATTTGAGGTGATAAGTTCTGGATGCTGCCACTTTTGGGACTACATTCATAGGGTACCTGTTCTTTCTCCCTCTCATACTTTAAAAGTAGATTTTGTATAGGATTTTGAATTTCCCAATAATGATTTTGAATATTTAAGGGCTTTAACGATAAAGAAGTATGATGGAGGAATTCCATCTGAGGAAGATAGGAAGTTACTGATGAATGCCATTGTTGCTTAAGAGAAGGAATATAAAACAAGAAGTAAGGTTGTCAAAGGGATAGGGCCTCAAGCAAAGCCAAAAGCTCCCTTACTTTTAAACATTCCTAAAGAGGCCCCTAAGAAAGATTCATCTACCAAAAGCCCTGCAATTCCAAATAGAAATCATACCCCTCCTCATGCCCAAGCTATCAAAAATCTTGTACCACCTAATGAGTGTGTTGGCTTTCCTTCCAATAATACCTTACAAGAGAATCTCCCATATGACATTTCCCAAGTTTTAAGTCAAATAAAATTCTCTATTACAATTGTTTAGTTGCTTAGGATTCCTGAGCACAAAAAGAGAGCATTTGAATACTTGGGGTTGAAAGAAGAGAAGACTGCCCTAGGTAGAAATGTAAACATTGTGGAGACTCCTCCAATCATTGAAGAATTAGAGACACCACCAGCATTAGAAGAACTAGGTGAACCACCTGAGGTCTATTTAGGGACATCCTTGGTGGACTCTTAGCTGAATGTGGATCCATTCTTCACCACTTTGATCATTAAGGATAGACTACTGCACAACTACATGTTTGACTCAGGGGCATCATGTAATGTCATGCCTTTAGAAGTCATGAACGAGCTGAATATCAAAGTGACAACAACATATGGGAATTGCACTACCATGGAATCTAGAGAGGTGCTAGTGGTGGGATGTGTCAAAGATCTGGTTGTACAACTTGCATCTTATCCTGGAAGGAACTTAAAGCTTGATGTAGTCATTGTTGATTGCCCCGCCAAGTAGGGGATGTTGTTGTCAAGAAAATGGGCAGCGGTTGTTGGTGGTAGTGTGAAAATGGACATGTCTTATGCCACTATCCCTATTAAAGGCAACTTTGTGAAATTATATGGAGAGAAGAAGATGTTGTACTTGATTGAAGACCCATGAAATGCATCGTATGAAGTTTTGCAAGTAGATGCTTATCTTAGTGATCTTGTGAGTTTTTGGATTTTAAGAAGTATGAAAGTGTTGAAAATAGAGATCCTAAGTATGTTTTTTTTTGGGAATTTGGTCTATGATTCAGCCTTGAAAAATGTTAAAGAATTTGACTTAAACACAATGGAGGAGCTTCAAAGAAAATGGATGGTTTACAAACTGAACAAAGAAGAAAAGGAGGTATATTTCCAGTTGATGAAGACGTATCAGGATTGCTTAGCATGGTCATATCCAGGATGGCAGGCACTTGAGGATTTTCCTTGATTTTTTTCTTTGAATCAAGGTGAACATCATCTATCTGAGTCTATAGTTTGCTGGTTTGTTTTCCTGTCTTTTGTGTTTTTATTGATTCGGTCCTTGGTGACCTATTCTTGTTGGTTCTTTTTTTTTTTGTTTTTGGGATATGGCTATGTTTCTCTGCTCTCGTAAGCTGACTCTATTGCCCAATGGATATTTTTGGCTCTTGGTCTACCATTGTTCTTTTGGCACTCGCAGGAGTGCCCATCCCTAAGTCAAAGCCAAGGTTGGTACTCAAAATAGTTTATCCCAGTTTTCCTTTGAAAATCTATCGTTTTATGGCCTCTTTCATTCTCTACATCCCTGTGTTGTTCGTGGTTAGTCTCTATCACCATTTTAATCTGTTCTGGGTCATAGATCACGTATGGGTCCATATTTTCCTTCTTGTTTCTTTCTTCCTCTGGAAGAGGTCTGTAATTTGGGTCTCCCATTCTCCGTTCATCTAAAAAACTCAAGATTTCCCATTCTTTCCATTTCCACAGTCGAGATTTGCTGCCTTTGTCATTTTTTCCCTAAATACTTGATGAAAGATGAATGGATGTATCTCTAAGGAATGTATTTGAAGCTTGTAACATTCCTAAATTCTCTGTCCTTGGAGAAATTTTCATTTTCGGGCTCAAATGGTCATTTTTCTGTATTTGACAGTTTGACGGGTGTTTCTCCTGGTCAAATTCACATCCCTGCATCGACAGGAAATGTGGCTCCCTTTGGTTGGTCAGGGGATGGCGGGTGAATGCTTTAACTTATCACTTTTTGCTTTTTGGGCAAAAGAAAAATTTGGTCCCGTAGCCCGCTCAAATCTGATTGGTTCTTTTGGTGCTTACGTGGCTTTTTCCAACTTGCATGGGGCACGGTGGGTTTGCTTTTGAACTAGTTATTTTTGCTACTTTGGAAAAATTTTGAACCCTCCCACACCCCTACCAGGATTTGATTAAAGCAAAATTTAAGTGACAGGGGAAAAGTCTTACCTTGACCCCGTAGAAGGACACCTGGCAAGGTTGAAGGTGGAGATGTGGGCCTTCGGAGGTAAATTGGATGTTTTTCCTTCTTGGTAGAATGGAACAAAAGAATAAAATGGAAGCACACCTCCGCCAAATCATTTATGAAACCTTAAGGGTTTTTAAGAAGCACTAAGAGGACACGTGGAGGCCTCCACTCACTTTGCTTTTGCTTGGACTTTTCAACTGCCAAAAGAGATTTCCTCAGATCCTAACACTTGGCATCTTCTACTGAGCTTTGAGCCTTCAAAATTTTTACCAGGACAAGACACATGGTGAGCCCACGCTCATTCAAGATATCAATTTTTGGGACCATCTCAAGATGTGCCATTGTGACACGTGGCGGTTTGACAAGTGAAATGGAGTAGGAAAGTGGATCATCGGGGTAACTTGAAATTTTTACCCCTAAGGTTCAAAATATTAAAACATCAAAATGGCCGCAAGCTCGATAAAGGAAAGGTCAAAGCTTGCTCCAGTCAAAGGTGGAGGTGCGGACCCATGGAGGAAATTTGGAAAATTTTCCTTTTGAGAGAAAAGAGTTAAAAGTAAAAAGGAAGTGCAGTTCCACTGGGACCCACATTGGGACACGTGTCAGAAGCATTTCTCAAGGGTGGAGCTATGGGGAAAACTTGGAAATTTTTCCGTTTTTCAAAAAGGAGGTGAAATGGAAAAATTTGGTCGTGGTTCCTTTGGAACCACCTTAGGACACATATCAAGATCATTTCTCGAGGGTGGAGGTGCGGAACAAAGTGTGAAATTTTTCCATTTTTCCAAAATTTGTAAAAGGTGAGAGGGAACCCAAGGGTCTATTTTTAATATTTGAATCTTCCATGTGGGTGGCCCAAATTCAAAGTAAAGATCAACGGCAGCTGAGAGTCTAAATCTGATTTTCTCCCCATTTTAATGAAACACACCTAGAAGTGTGAGTCTTCATGATTTCGTTGTATTTCTTACACGCTACGTACAAAGGGGAGTTAATGTTGATATCTAAGTTTGGTGGGGAGATCTAGAAGACATCTTGTGCCATTAAAATGGTCAGGCTATCGAGCCCGATTAGATTTTATCTTTTCTTCTCTCGAGCACACAATGAGCCAAATTTGATAGATTTTGGGTAGAAGTGGTTGGTGAATTGAAGAAAGAATGATCTACCAGAGAAAGGAGTTAAATGCGGGAGATATTCTAAGAGATATGCCCTCAAGCACCTAATGATGTTTGTAGATCCGATTCGGGAAATTGGGATCATGATCATGATAAGCACTAGTGGCACTCGATGTTTGGATTTTTTTGGGGAAAAGGGGCTCTATGTAAAAGTTTTAAATGGCAAAATTTTTTTGTGCAAATGGTTGGAGGGTTAGAGGTCAAAGAAAATTCCCAAGAGGAAAATTTGACAAAGCTCGTATTTTGAGAAGCCATCTCGAAACTCCGGTTATCTCTTTTTTTGTATTAAGTCTCATCATGTCAAGGTGGCTACGAGTGCATAACCTTTGACAAGCTATAAGATTGTTCTAGAAACTTTCCTGGCGATATATTTAATCAAATTCGAGTTATTCTGTTGTCTTGAGAAAAATGTATTTATTTTAACTATGAGTGTATGCAAATAGTTTTTCCTTGTTTCTATTGCAATATTGTATTAAAATCTATTCCAATCACACATGTGTCAATCCTTGTGATATTTTAGTGGCTTCTGCAATTTCATTTCTCATAAGAGCCTTCATCTGGGAGTGAAGTAAATGATTTAAAATCATTTTTCTTTCATCTATTTGAGAGATTATATGTAAGCCTCTGGGTGTACCTCGGGCGTGATTTGGTTTAGATCTTGATGCTTTGTTGGGTTCTCTAACTTAAGACTTTTTTTGGAATCTCATAGGTTATGTGAAAAAGTGCTAATATAGGCCTCCATTGAAGCACATATTCAGTGAAAGAAACATTTTAGCTGTTTTGTGGCGTTCTCTTGGTCCAACCTTCAATTTTATTAGATTTCTCAAGGATTTGGTGAAGTAAGTTCATCTTGCCTTACCTCCCACTAGAAAAATTATTTAAAAATCAACTAATCCTACCCATACTACCCCTATTTGTCTCTGTGTGCATACAAATGCATAGTATCTCTTACCAAAGAATGTAGAAACAATCGGGATTTCAAATGTCTTTAGTAGTTCTGAACCTTTCCCAGAAATTATCTCCACTATCTAGAGTGACAACATGTAAGAGTTAGATTTGGTTGCATTGATCATATTTCTCCAAGTCTCCCTAACAGCTCCATCAAGAAGGATATCTTCATCTCCTCCATAAATAATGGCTACAAAAGGGTCCTCTTACCTTGGTTCAAAGGCACAACCTAAAGTAGTGAGGATAGATCAAATCCTCTTGAGGGTGCTATCCATTTTTCCACATTTAAGTAATAAAGGGCCAGTTAGATCTCATCCCTGGCTATAGAATGACTCACCATGATCTAATCTATCTCTAAGCTTTTGTCAAACAAGTGACCCGCTTTGAGACTTTGAGGGAGAATCAATTTGGATACCAAGAATTTTTATCCTAGGTTTAAGAGGAATGAAATGCTACATTTATTTTGGCTGGAAAGATTTTAGATCATCATAAGAATAAGCAAGGACATCAACGTACCTCTTAAAAAGATTTACTACCTTCTTCTTCTCCTCTTGGGTCCAACATTTTCAAACGTTCACCATTTTTAGATTAGAAAAGCTCCCAATATTAATATTTTAATATTTAGGGGACTACTCGAACTCTTTTAGAAGCTTTAGAGCTAACATGCCTATCATGTTTATCAAACAATTCCTCCAGACTTACCAGTCCTCTAGGGATCTTATTACCTTTTAGCTTGATGCATCCATCTTGATCCGTGTCCTCTTTAACAACTTCCTCATTGGAAGATATGCTTTCGTGAGGTAGAATGTCACTTCCTTCAAAATACAATTAGTCAAAGTTATCCTTGAGATCTAGGAAAGAGAGAAAATGTTGATCGTCATTAAAAACTTGCTAGTTGTTTGCATTATCGGTATGCTTAGTCTATGGATCATTTCAATGGTGAATTTTTCATGGGAAAAATCATGATGAGGTATCAAAGAAGACTCAAAGCAGCTAGGGATTCAGCCCTAGTCTTCTTTCCCTTGGCACTACTTTTATGGATAAGGCATCAAGGAATTCAATAGAATCCCAAACCATATTTCTATAGTGCTTCAACCTTCTATTCTTTACTTGGAGCAGATCTCGACTTGTTGAACAGCCCAATTCTGCATCTCCATGAGTGAGAATATTCTTCACACCTCTTTCTTATGCCACATTTAGTCCAAGGATTATAGCTTCATATTTTGCTATTTTCTTTGTATTTTCAAAGCTGTAACTTGAATGAGAATGGAGGAATCTTTCCCTCGGAGATATAAATACCACACTAGCCCCAGTACTAGCTTTGGAGCAACTTCCATCAAATTCCAAATTCCAAATCCCATTAGGATCATGGATCACTTCTTTGGGACATTCTTCCTCATCTTGAGACATGATCATATAGTTTCCATGCCCAATATATTCATAAATTATTTGTGCTTTGGGATTATATGTCTTTGGACAATATACTCAGCTTTGTTCTCAGTGACAACTTCTTCATCTTTCCATTGACTGGTATAAGGGCATGTGACCAATCCATTTGAATTTCTCCTCCTACATCCTTACAGAAATTCCTACTCAACAACATGCCATATGAAGGAGGAATATCAGCTACCAGAATAGTAGCTAAAACCTTTTTCTTTGGTAAGGCAACAAAATCTACTTGTGCATCCTTAATTCTTCCGACCAAGGGCACCTCCCTACTCTCCATGGAATAACAAGAACCAATAGTGCATGTGAGGGTAAGACCCAAAGCATGAGCCACTTTGGTAGGCATCACATTATCTGATGCTCCTAAGTCTATGACACAATTGCTAAGTCTATGGCCAACTATGAGGAGGGTCACATAGAATGGTTTGATTTTCTCATTAGGTGAGGTGATTGCAGCCACAAGATTTGGTTGGGGTGTGGAAGATGGAGTGGGAAAAAGACCTTTAGAAGTGTTGGATGAAGTTTTGGAATGGGAATTGACAAAGTGGACCATTTTGGCAAAGGCTTTTGGATGGGTTTGATAAAACTCAGCCTCTGAAATCTAGATTTTTGTCTTCTTGAGGTGGTCAATGATATAAAAAGATCACTAGGAATCGTAGGCTTATCGGGTTTTGAGGCTAGAGAAAAATAAGTTTTAGAAGTAGGAGTAGAAGAAGAAGAATTAGCAAAACTAACCTTTTGCGTGGATGTAGTGGGAATAGGGGATCCTCTTCTTGCCACCACTAGAATAGTTGTGGGAAACTCCTTAGATTTTTAGCAAGCTGCATCACTTTTTATTTCTTATTGGTTTCCGCCTAGAGTCATAACATCATATGACTCATTGTTCATCTTTGCCACTACTTCATCATAATCATCTTCTTCATCAACGCCTCATTAGTAAGGAAATTAACTTGAGATCCATCAAGTTCTTCCAATTCCTCCTCAACCTCTTCTCTAGATTCTTCAAAGTATTCATTAACCTCTTCATCAAGTTCTTCAACTTCACAAGTTGCATTAATAGGGACCTTGATGGGTGGTCCTTCGATTTCCAACCTTGTCTGAGAAGAAGGCAAATGGTTTCTAGGCTGAAATTTCCTTCTTGGAACGTCTTGATAAGGAGCATGTTGAGCCAATTGTTTCTTGATGGCAATGAGGTCATTGGAAAGCTTCTATACTAATTGATCTACATTAGCTCCAGGAGTAGAGGAAGAGGAAGAAGAAGTTTTGGATTTGGAAGAGTCTCTTTTCAATTTTCCAGACATGATCAGGTCATCTTCAACACTAATGCTAATCTCTGATCAGCATCTAAAGTTGCAAGATTGGCTCTTCTCAGTGCATAGCTTACTTCAAGAAATTGAAAATTTAGGAAGAATTTTTTTGGATTTTGTCCACAGGCCAAGTGTCTTGTGGGATCTTGTTAATCAAATTATTGAACTTGGCCACAAATTCTCTCATGGGCTCTTGTGGTTATTTCTTGATTTGAGAAATCTGGGCTAGCAAAGCATGCACATCTTCAGCAGGTTTGAAACGGTTCTCAAATCTAGTTCTCATGGTGGTCCAATTGGTAATGGCCCTAGTGGGGAGATGGTAAAACCAATCTGCTACATTATCCTACAAATATCCTCACAAAGACATCCTCGTGTTCAACTCCGAGGACTCCACATGTAACTATGAAGGTTGCAATGTGTTCATCAGGATGTACCTTACCATCACCTCTGAACTTGGGAAAGTTCTTTCTGTTACCCCTGGGTAACTCATGCAAAGGTTGAGGGAGGGCAAGAGGCCCAACTCATTGGACCCAAGGTAATGGAGCTGACATTCTTGGAAAAACTACTTGAAGGGGAACTAACACACCAGCAAGAATCAAAGCATGAAGATTAGGGCTGAGTCGCTTATGAGGGATACCAGTCCCAAGGGCTCTATCTTCAACAGGGGGTGTTCTTGTAGAACGAGCTCTTCTATTTCTCCCTATTGAAGGAAGAGGAAATACTTGCTGCTACAAGAGTTGAAACTGAGAATCTTGAATTCCAAGAGCCCTTCTACCATGGGTAAACCTTAGGGTCACTAGATCGAAATGATCAAGACATTGTTCTTTAAAAACTGGAATCCATCTAAATGAATCCCCAATGAGTTTCTAAAAGCGTTAGTTGTCAAAATAGGAATTTAATGAAAGCAACAGTCAGGGGACAAAAGTCCCTCCTCTTTAATGGTAGAGGTGCCCTTATTGAAAGCAAAACTATTCACAAATGTATAATTTTCTATTTCAATGAGGAACTCTAATATCATGAAAGTGTTTTAATGCCAAGATAGATTATCAATACAAAAGAACAGAATAACTAATGGAGGGAAAAGGTAGAATAGCACTCTTAGGAAGTATAGATAGCAAAATAGTTCCTTATAAATGTTAAACAAGGAAAATATATAGAACAAAATCATTCATATTAAAACCACTAGATGTTATTTCACAGACACAAAGTTCTAGAGATGACATCCACAAGAATATAAAGCTTCTTAATGCAAATAGATTAATGATTCAACAAATTTAGATAGGTAAGAAGGAATGAATAGACACGAGATAGACGCAGGAAGGGAAATCTTCTTGTATTGATAGCTTTTATCTCTTTTAAAATTTTCATAAATAATCAGAGTTCTAGCCCTTTGGAATGGAAAGGGGAGGTCAATATATAGCTTACAAATTGGTTACATTTGATAACCGTTTCTTTTAACCAAATGATTAATTAAGGAAATGCACAATACAACGTCCTTAATTAATTACAAAGGACATTGGCACTAAAAATAGAAGAAGAGAAAGAAGAGCCAAACGTAGAGACATCTGATTATGGTTGAGGAGGGCATGCTAATTTGAGGATTGGATTCTTGAATATTTTCAATGCTTCTTTTATTTCCATGCCTCTTGGAATTGTTGTGTTAGAAGTGGCATGTGCCCACATGCCTAGACATTTCTCCATATCTTTATAAAACTTAGTATGCTCTAGATATTCTTTATTAACTTCGACAATAGCTGAATGGAGGGAACAAATATCTTTCATATTCTCCTTAGTAAATGACTCCTCCTTGAACAAATCACCCTTGACAAAGGCTCTAAACTAAGCCTTTATTTCTTGAAGAGAGAAGGAAACACCTGTAGTTTCATCCTAAAGATGGCAGTGGACATCTTTAAAGGAAGACAAAAAAACAAGTTTTAAAGGACTCCCTTCGCCACACATTCCTCAAATCTCCCAATGCTTCCTCCGAAGCTTTATCTTCCACTCAATGATGAAGATCCATGTCTTTGACAAGTTATTATTCACATCATGAAACACATTTTTGGCTAACAAGATATTCTCATCCGTTTGGCCCAGTTTATGTTTTGCTTATGCTCACAGATGATGTTTATAAAATGGCACATCCAAAAATAGAAGTCGTTGGTAGATGGCATTCCCATAATACATGCGAGTAAGATGATGAAATTTGACAGCTCCTCATTGAAATAAACCCTGAACAATGCTTTGGAGAGTTGGGACACTCCATTCTTAGGACACTTAAACCACAACTTTGCTACTCGTGCCTTGTATTTCTCATTTTCATGATCAAATAGGGTTTGAGCTTGAGCAAGAGTGAGAAAAATGGAGTCTTCTGTCTCAGGAATGTGTAGGGCAGCGGCAATGGTAGTAGCATCTAGTTTTACAATCAATTCTCCATGCACATTAACAACCTCCTTGGTATCTGGATTGAAATGAGCCCTACGGTGAGCACAAAGTGTCGACACATTGCATAGAGATGGGAAAACCAGCAACATATATGATTACACTATCATTGATCATTTGGGCCATGCGAGTAGGGTTTTCATATGTTAACCTACCCTAGAAATCATCAAAAATTAATTGTCAAACTTCACTATCCCCAATATTAGGTAAAGTGGTCTCCAGAGGTGACAGATGCTCATGCCCTTGAAACATGATCTTGATTTTTACAATGCACAGAGGAACGACCTTCAAAGAACATATTCAAAATAAAGATGAAAAGGGATATAGGAAGATGAAAAAATGAATCAATTACAAGAATTTGGGCACTAAATAACATGCAAGAAATGTGGAAAATGCATAGATGGTGGTCCCTTTAAATAGCCATTTAGGAGAGAGAAGATCGTATATGTGCATTAAATACACCTTACACCGACTCAAAAAGGTGAAATGCGGAAAACCAGAAAAAAATGGCCCAGATGGTCCATGGGACATTGGGACATGTGGGATATGAAGATGCGATTCGGCTAATGCGGGGAATCGGGAACAAGAAGTCCAGATGCACTTCACACAAATGGGCGAAAAGTTACGATAAAGTTGATGACAAGGACTTGTGGGAAAATTAGTTGATCGGGGGAACATGAGGCCCATCGGTACTTGGTACAAGAGGGAAAAAAATGTCCGATAGACCCAAGTCACTAAAATGACCCCAATAAATGCAATTTTTGCCATCTCCTTAAATTTTTACTTCACTAGGACACTATTGAAGGGTGTCAACTCAAAATTTTAAAATTTTAAAATTTCAAAAGGTGGAGAATTTTGAGAGGACAACAACTTTATAATTACATTTTCCTATAACTTTTAGGAGCTTTTAGCAAACCCTTTCCCTGCATCTACTTAGTTATTGCATTCTATGAGACAACATTTATCGTGGGAATTTTGTCAAAGAGGTTAGGAGTTTTGTGGTTGACTCCACTTTGCACACGTATCTATTCATTCACTTGTAAACAAAGAATTTGACACATCCTTGACCATTCTCCATTATTTCTTGGTGGATCACCATACTCTATTTCCAAATTTCCAAGGCATCTCAACAAAGCCATTTAAAAAAAAAAACAACAATCATTGCTATCCAAAAGGCCCCATTTTATTTTACCTTTTTGTCAAACATATGACATGCATCTAAAATAACTAGCCACACTCTCCAATATGTTTTTAAGGCCATCCATAACTTAGTTTTAGATCCCTCAATTGGGCACAAACATGTAGGCTATTGAATAGGTCATATAATTTGGATTTGCACTGTCAATTTAATTGGTATGAAGGTTACCCCGATCCCCCTTTTTAATAAGAAAACCAAATTGTGCACAACAACATCCAAAAATCAAAAACAATGGTACATACATGGTCGGGAGTTCCACGCATCCGTATTTATTTGGGTACTTGTGTTAAATATACCACAAGCTTCGATCCGTGCGCTCCTTGCCGGATCATAAGAGATTACAACATCGAGACAAACTATTCTCGATCCTTTTGATGGGTGTACATACCTTATTCAAATGTTCCAAGTTTACTCCTCCAATATTTTCATAAAAAATTTCACCATCACTTACAACTAGAACATCAGATAAAAATATCTCCTCTAATACTTATTGGACACACTTTCCTTTTTATGAAGATCTCATTTTTCTTTTGACTGGGTGAGGAGAAATGGTTGAAAAATATTGCAAAGTATGATATGTTTGGCTATCAAAACTATTTGTATGGAGCTTCCATGGTCGCCAATAGGTACAAGTAGGGAAAATATCTAAAACCAAATACACAACACTCACATGCCCTAATTTTCCCTCTTGGGATTTTCATTATCTTAATATTTTATTAATTTGGTAGTTATTTAACTTAATAGTATATGCAAATATATATATATATATATATATATATATATATATATATATATACACATATATACATATATATATACATGTGTATATATCTCGATATTAGTTTTATTTACTATAATTTTTAGTTTTATATCTATTTTTACCTCTCCAAAAATAAAAATTATCTTAGTGACTATTTCATGAAAGTCAAATTTATGGGTGAATCATCATGTAACACTCAAATAGTAATCAAATTTAATGTTAAGAATAACAAAGTGAACTCTCTCTCTTCTAACCTTGACTTTTGTTGTGTAAAATCCTCTCGACGTACATTGTTTAATCTTTTCCACTAAAAAGAAAAAGGTTCAAGGGTCAAGGATAAACATGAAATGACTCGAAACCGAGAGGTAACTACATTGTGAACACACAAGAGACAAACTTCATCTCATGAAATAAGGTAGACAATGCAACCAAAGGAGGGGAATTAAATCTTCCTCCTCTTATAAGAGCATCGTACTTAATATGACATAATGTCGGGGTAGCAAGAGGATAAGAAAAATAGGACATGCAATCAATGAAAACTCCATTTAGGGAAAAAGGGTTTTGTCGCTGAAAACGTAACCACACGAAACTTAAACATATTTTAAAATTTTATCAATTTCTTAAAATTATGTGAAGATTGAAATTTCCATTATTTTTATTACTCGATTAATCTTTTCCTTAATATCTTTTCTTTGCTTCGGACTAAAGAGATTTAATTTTTCAACACTTCAAATCCATAGTGAATTCAAATCTTAATTTGATAGTCATTTTAGAACACCTTCTATTATGTTTTGCAATGTCATAAGTGGATTCACAATTTATCATATTAACCATTTGTACAATGTGATTGTTCAATGTTCACAATGTTATCGCTTGTTAAGAATTTCAATTTCAAATTTCCAGTAGGTTTCGATAAGTAGTTAACATTGCAATCTCACACTTGGTCCAAAAAACAACATTAACAACCCACAAAAGAACTTTTTAACTTATTTTCATGACTACCTCATAAAAATATTTCCAACCCCACTAATGGAATGGTAATAACTATTCACACAATTTAGAACTCAACACACATGCCCCAAGCATAGATCAAATATATATCATGTTCCTAACATACAATAAAGCATCATGAACTATGTATCTAATAGGTTTTACATGACTCAAAACCATAATCGTAACTAAATAATAACAAGATAAGATACAATAACATATGTCCACAAAAAGGAATATCAAGCCTTAAACATCACAATACATAACAACACTCACATAAGTACCTCATGAATCATAGATACAAACTCCATATGCCTCACAATAGAGAAGAATCATATTATCAAAAACATGATGAGTCACTCGTTTAAGAACCATGTCACTTGAAAATAAGGTCCATAGTGCCAAAACTAGGTAAGATTGCTCACTAAAGAGTCCCTGTTACCTAAATGTAAGAATCATAGTTCCAAAACCAAGTTGGGTCACTCACCAAAGATCCATGTCACCTAAATAAAAGATCCATAATACCAAATAAAATTTGGGTCACTCACCAAGATCTTCATTACCTTATCTCTCCATTCAATGAGGCTAAGTCACCCTATTACACTAGACACATAGAGCCCCGTCACCTCCACCCAAGTAGGATAGTAACTGTAACTCTAAAGATGAACAACCCCATGGTTCCCTTGGGGTGTAACCCCATACAACGAAGTGGGTCAATAGGTCCAACTACTCCATGGTGGATCTCATGACCCTAATCCATCACATCATAACAATAAAACAAATATAACAATCAATTTCAATCACCAAGTGGTGTCAAATCCCAAGCCTTGGGCTAGGCTAGAAAAAATTTAAACTCAATTTTTTTAAGCTAAGAAAAATAAATGGCTAAATAGCCATAGTAATACAAAGGCATCCTATAAGTAAAAAAATAAATTAAATGCCAAAATTTTAAGAATACATCACTTAAGAAAACTATTGCTTCTTAAAAGAAAAGAGACTTGAAGATATATTTGTGAATAAAAAATAAAAAATCACATTACGCTTACTATGTGGCCTTTCGGTGGCAACCAAAGGGGTACTAAATTAGTTGATAGCACTTGTATATCGAGTCTCATCTCATAAAATACATATAACTAGTATAATAATATCTCTGAATCACACAAATGAGGATCCACATAGTTAGTATGACATAGGATTGGTTGATAGACAACCCAAGAAGGAGAGAGAAAGGACTTTAGTTTGCATAAGGTGATCCTAAGATGGTGCACATCCATAATATACTTAGCAATATTGAAGTATATAAAAATTATAGAAGTGGGGTTTCACTCCACATATGACTCGATTCAAACTTGTACTCGGATCAATGTTATGGGGACTTGGTTCACACATACTCTTTCAACACATACACTTTGATGGTACTTGTAAGGATCAATAGCATAGGTTATATAACATAACACATAGCCACATCCCTAACACAACTCAAGTATTTACACACAACAATGATCATAGTATCTTAAGCATGGTATCCTTACTCGTTATAATAGAACAATTATTCCATGACTTACAACAAGTAACATTTCCACACAATGAACAAAGGATGAAAGTATAATATAATATAAGCCATAATATAACCATATGCTCCTAATTCATGACATAAAATTTTATCACATGACACAATCATACATATGTACGATGCATATAGTGATTAAAGTCACTACATATACACAATTACAATACAACATGTGACATACCTCATGATAAGTCTTAATACGGTGGAAACAACATGATATGACACAATTCATTAGGAAGAACATTTTGTCATGCAACACATTGATACACATATACTTCATCACAATATGATGACATGCCACCACACCTTCACAGTTCACAATAACATGGTTTTCAAACAACAAGGTGGTAATACATGTGTAGTTAACATTGAATGCATGAGGGAGAGAGTGTGTATTCTCTTCAAGAGACAAATAAACATCACAACAAGTACATTCATATAAATATAAGTAAAATGGTTGTGACATCAAAACATAATATCACATTACTCCTCAAAGTCCTCCACCATCATGAATAATCATCACAACATATATCTATCCCAAAGGTTTGAGATCATGAGCCTCTTTTTGATACCATTTTCATGACGACAATTTCAACACCAAAATGTAATAATAAAATAACTAGAATATTTTTTTTTGTCTTTCATTGCTTGTTGAACGACAGCTCTTAGGATCAAATAGAGTAACTAAAGATCACATAAGACACGTATACAAGCATGGACCCACATAGACACCAAAATAATGAACAATCCACATCAATGCCACACATTTCCAAATGAACAAATACGAACAATGACCCAACCTCAAAAAGAAACCAAGGATTGGAACTTTCCACAATAAATCGTTACCATTGTTACCTATTAGTTACAATTACAATTCTAAGATAATTTATCACACGAGCATAAATTCCCATTCTCAACCTACATATTCTCAATTCCATTTAATATTATACTTATAAAAAGCACACTTATTTTTTTTATTTCTCCTTATAATAAATTTACATAACTCAATAGTTATTTGACACATTTTGAATGCATACAAAACTTCTCATGCTTGTTCTTATGCTAAGGTTTTGTTTTCTCAAATATGTCTAGTTTATCTTAAAATTGTACCTTCATTACAAAATGAAAACTAATGTGAAGTCAAGGGTAAGAAATATTAAGATTTGAAGGAGATTTATATTCAAGTTACCTCTTGATATAAACTTCCCTCGTGTATTTATTATTCTGTTGTTATAGTTTCTATAATTTAGTGGTTTGGTTTGAGTCAAGTTGACATTTTCACTTATATATATAACAGTTTATGATATCTCGAGTGCTTTACCTCACGAAGTAATTCATATTCCTTTTTTTAAACAAATGAGGATGTTTCATTAAGTTATAAGGACTTCAAGTATAACCTTATTTGAAGTCCTTATTCATAATCTAATATATAATATACTCTTGTACTCATTACACTTATGTTGTTAATTTGGTCTCACCGTTGGCATCATTTTATAATAATTACTTTATACTTAGGTATTTGACTCTACAAGGAATGCGACCTCACACAAAACAAATAATTCTATTTATCTTAAACACTCAAGTATTAATTATATATTACAAGAGAGGCATCCAATATAATTTTATGCATGTTAAAGGCCTTCCAAGGAACTATTTCAATCATTGGGTAAATATGCATCAAATTTTCTTTCACCAATATCCATAAGAAAGGTCCCACAATCTATTAACTTCAAAATCATTCCATGGGGGAGAAAGTAAACCATACTACAAAGCAATAAAAGAGAGTTAAAAATCATTATCTCTTAACACCTTCAAGAAACCCCGGGTAATCCGATACTACTCACTAAGGGAACACTTTTACCTCAGGGACAAAAGTAGCTCAAATGAAATATTTTAATGCGTAATTAAATTGACATGTAACCTCCACTCACAAAATTTAGATCTCACAAAGAGATCAATCATAAGTAATACCACTAAATATATTTGTAAGGATTTGGCCACCCACTAGGGTACCAAGGGCAATTACACACATGAGAATTAAACTTATACATGATATGATCACGCCTACAACACCTAGAAATGTTTGTCTCACTCGCCCAAATATGATCGGGTTCATAGAGAAAAGTCACCACCCCATAAAATAATTAAGGGAATGGTATTTTATAACACTTGTATTAGGTGCGGTGTAGACACAATTTCACGCACTTTGGGTAATTATCTAGTCTTGATTACATGCTACCATTTATATGATTCCTATGTAAGAACGGTACTAATTAACACGTCTTTGGGCACCTTTCTTTGTTTAATATTGTTACTTTTAGGCTTACAGACTTACTTGCTCAGTTTTTCTTTTCATTCTTCAACATTTGTCATCCTAGTCATTGACACCTAAATAGGGATCCCAACACCGAGAAACCAATGTCCAATTAGGGAACCCCTGTCCTCTTTTACTTAAGTCACACATTTTGGGTCCTTTCTAGCCATTTGAGCATCTTATATTTTTTGTATTCATCCTTTTTGGGGTTAATTATGAAACCAAGAAAGGGAATCATCTAAATATAAAGTTATGTGATCATAATAAGGGACTAAGCACTAAACATCTATTATCTCCACCTAAATTTGCATCCATCAAGGCATTTAAGATCTCCATTACATCCATCTAGCTCAATCACATGGGACACAAGGGATGGTTCATATGGATACACTTCATATGAGGGAAGTTCATTTTATTCCATGTACAAATTTACTACATTTCTTTACATATAGCTCCTTTCTCGTTATCCAAGTGTGACTAGCACAAGAGAAACCTAGGGAGCAGATTCTAAACACACACAAAACTACATTGGGTCTGAGATATAGTGCAATGCTTAGTTGTAAGTCCACCTTACTGTGGTAGGCCGAGGCGATCGACTCCTCATTTTACATATTTTTTTGGTATTTAATGCCTATTTGAGGGTTTTCAGGTCTATTATTCATTATAGGTTTCCGGTGACTCCAACTATCTCTGTACAAATCTATAGTGACAAAGGTGAACATCAATAAACATCATGCGACCACGATAATTCAGGTTTCTCAACATTTTGCAGAGACCGGGCACCTAGAATTAGTACATGAGAACCCTTATCCCTCTCCAAGCACCCCTATCTAGTATATTCCTCTAGATCTACATTTTTAAGGACTCGTGTGTGACGCTTGTGCCATTTTGTTCTCATGGTTAACACTTTGGTAAACTCCGAGTTAATTTTGAATTAAGCGAGTACCTTTTCTCCTCCTTGCACTTAGGTTTTTATATTTTTTCTTATCTTGCTTTGGTATATTTATCTATTTCACTTTTACATTGATTTATTGCTACTATAGAATTAGATTAGGATTGTGTGCTTACATTTTAGCTTAATCATTTTGTGAACCCCACATGTGATTGGTATTTCAGATCTTTCATTGGCACATTATCTTTTCTATCATGGCTCCTAAAGTTTCTCAAATTTCTTTGTATGATTTAATTCAAACGCATTCTAATTACTAAGTTTTTTGAAAAAATCCTTTGATACCATGTATCTCCTAGCGATCTGCTGCCACATGAAGTGAGTGCTATTTTAGATTGTTTAACTGAAAAACCTAGTCTTCGTGATTCTTCATCTCATCAATTTATGTTGGACTCAATTCAAGATTTACATTCTTTATTTCAAGTAAAAATTCATGCTATAGAATCCATGATTAAATCTCTTAAATATGAAATTCAACACCTTAAAGATGTTTCTCAGGCTCATGTTTGTTCTCCTTCTACATCTCATCCTCATTATATGTCTTCTACATGTGCTCACATCATTGAGCCTCATGTCATACCCTTACTGAGATCCTCTTACCTATGATTAGAATACTAAGAAACATGAAATTCTTGTTGAGATCCTTAGTCATCAATTTATCACTTTACCATCTATTCAAGGGTATCCTCCTTACCAGCTTGCAAAATATCAAGGTCACCCATATTGCAATTATCATCGAATCAACGAACATAATTACACCGATGTTATTCTTTACAACGAAGAATTAAACATCTTGAGTGTCAAGGTTTTATCTCATTCATTAAATGACCTCCTGTTACTTCTTTAAATATTACATCCCAATGGGTTGTTAAATCTTATTATTTTATGTCTAATGAATATCATGCCATTGCCTCTCATTTCCTTATACGAAAAATGAAACGCCACATAAGAAACCTCCATTAAAACTTAGTCCAAAACCTTCTTGTACTAAGTAGCCTATAGTATTATAAGTCGAGTCAATCTCAAAACCACTGCGCTACAATTAAACTTATAATTCTGCATTTTGCTCAAGAAAATGCTTTTGTCGATGATTGAGACCTAGATAAAGCTTACAATATCACACATCTTTACCACCTCAGCATCCCATCACTTTTGTTAAGGAAACTACTCCCTACATTGATCCACTTAGTGTCTTTTGACTATATCTCCATCACTTACATACTTGGGAGGAATCATAGATCCCAACCTTTGCATTGCTTTATCAAATGTTGATATTATCTTATGCACTTACTGCTTCATGTTTAATGACTAATCTTCTCTAAGAATTATTACAAACCTCTTGATACATTTGTATCATCATTTCTTGATGACACACTCATGTTCTTATGGTTCTTACATGATTGTTGAGGGATATCTTCCAATAAGAACCCATTCCATTTCCCCACTATATCTATCTACTACATACTCATTCATACATGCATACATTTACCACCATCTATTTACACATACAATACACTCTTTCATCATCTGTCGCCAAACATCATTCATCAACTACCACATTCATCATACACATTTTGATTCACTTGCATCGTCATTACCCAATGATGCACTATTGTGCTATGGTTCCCACTAGACTGATGAGGGAATCCTATATAATTGAACCTCACACACCGCAAAGTAGACATTACATATTACACATCTTTATACATCTGCACTTTTCTATATATGCAATCTTTCATCTATTTTACATCATCCATACTTTGTGCTTTATACACATATATCGTACACATTCTACACACTACATCTTACATTACACAATATAATAATATACTTACACATCCTACATTCCACATAACATGTTTCACACATCATACACTAATGACATGGTTTTCATGTACCACACACATCACACATTTTACTCATCCACTTATACATGCTACACTCATTACCCTATGACATACTCTAGTTCTATGGTCCATATTTAATTGCGAGGGGGTCTACATATATAAATGGACCTCATCAAACTCGTGTGTTCAATCAATCACTCATTAATACACTATATAGAAATTCGACCCATTTCCTGATGACGCATCTTGTTTATGGTTCATTTTGGACTGCTGAGGCGGCATAAACAAATGAACCTCATTGCATACATACACATCCACTTAGGGAATTCTTTCCCTATTATTCAAACAAAATTCCATTTCATCTCACCACAACATACTGTATATCTTGGTTGTATTTACTCTTGCTAACTTCTTACATGCTTAGTTTATTACCCATGCTAGATAGATATCTTGTATGTCATTAGATTTCCATACATACATGCGTGTTCAATTGATTTTGAGTTGTGATCACAAATTATATAGATATATTACATGTAGAATGGATGTTTGGTGTGATATCTATTACCGTCTCACAACATTTCTGGGGAATCTACTTTCATACACTACACGTGATATTGTTTAATAGTGTTCCATAACACACTATTTTATTAGATTATACATGCTTTGACACACTTTCTATCTTTCTAACATGCTAACAGGTGCTTCATGTGCAAAATTTGTTATGCAAAATTATTTTATTTGATAGTTATCTACTACATTGTTTGTGATTGTATGCTCTTGTTTCGGGATTTTCCCATGATGGCCTTGATTGTCTTACTGACATCATGAGTGATGTTCCATGTTTTCAACCTTCTTTTCACCATCTACATTTTCTTCTTGTGTGTTTACATATTGTCTGTCTAGCTTACATTTCTTCTTATACATGAGTGTTTATTTTTTATTGTACTAAGACTTCCTTTTCCTACCCACTTGTTTGTGTGTGCCTTGGTTTCTACGAAGCACATTCCATTCCCCCTATGAGGCACAATTAAACAAAATGGTTAGTGGACTCTTTTGGGCCACATACTCCTTCAGCGATGTCACATGTACCCCAAATGAGGGGGCATCATATGGGCAAATCAATCACCGCATATAGTGATACACACAACACCTTTGTATTGATACAACATAGTTTAAGTTTCGAAAGGATTCTGAAACTAGGGTGTAATACAACGGTCTTTCCTAAAATTCATGTAACTAGAAGATAATTACATAGTTATTGAACATGTTACTCATACTTTTGATAGAAGCGAGAGAGTCCTTTATCACTTGGGTATTTACATACCAGATTTTACAGGAAAAAGATTCCATAGCACATACACACAATCTGGATTTTTTTACATAAGGAGAAGTAGTTAATCATTGGAGATGATACAACACATTTCTCCTAAACTTATTCCATTACATTGGCATGAGATCACCAAAAAAACTTACGCGGTGACATCATCTTCATGATCCTTTCTACATTTTTTTTCTCATCACCGATTAAGTGCATATGCTCCTTTTTCACACTTTTTCATTTTACATGCTTTTCTTATGCACATTTTACATATTTTGATTATATACATGCATATTTGACTACTTTTTCAGCTTCTCTTTTGTTGTTTCATTTGTATGGGAAGTGGTAGTCAATATCACCATAACACCAAAAAAATTATAACATCAAACACATCGGCATGAAAATAAGTATATTATAATAGGTACACATGTGTTTTTCACCATAGTTTCATTTTCATCACTTTTGCACTTTCTCCTCCTTAGCATCCATGCTTCACATTTTAATCACTTCATGCTTTGTCTAGTTGCTCGACACGTTTTCTACTTCGATCTACATGGATATACAAGGTACAAATATCTATCTACTTTATGTTCTTGATCTTTCTACTCACCAACATAAAGTGGGGAAAATTTAGGCATAAAATCACGCACCTTTGGTAATTATCTAGTCCCGATTACATACTACTATTCATTTGATTCCAAAGAAAGAACAATACTAATTAACCCATATCTTTGGCCACCATTATTTTATTTCTAATGTTACTTTCAGTCTTAC
Organism: Taxus wallichiana var. yunnanensis; assembly: GCA_018340775.1. Classification (NCBI taxonomy): domain Eukaryota; kingdom Viridiplantae; phylum Streptophyta; class Pinopsida; order Cupressales; family Taxaceae; genus Taxus; species Taxus wallichiana. Next base: position 385,351,801 of record CM031237.1, read on the forward strand.
ACCCTTACTTGCTAATTTTTACTTTTCATTCTTTGACATTAGTCATCCACAACAACAACACCTGAGACCAGGATGTCAGCATAGGTGCACTCGTCGAATATGGGTGCCCCTATAGTCTTTATACTTCACTCACACCTTTTGGGTCCTTTCTATCCATTTAAGCACCTTATCTTTTTGGTAGTAATCCTTTTCAGGGTTAATTACGAAATATAAGCAAGGGAATCATATAAATATGAAGTTATGTGATCGAATAAAGGACCAAACACTAAACATCTATTATTTCCACCTAAGGCTTCATCCATCAAGGAATCTAAGATCTCCATTGCATCCATATAGCTCCATCACAAGGGACACAAGGGTTGGTTCATCTGCATACACTTCATAGGATGTAAATTCATTTTATTGCATTCACACATTTAATACATTTCTTTATAACTAGCTAATTGCTTACTATCAAAGTTTGATTTGGAACAAGGGCAACCTAAGGCACAATTCCTCACACACACATAAATAAATTGGGTCTAATCTGTAGTGCATTGTTTAGTTGTAAGTCCACCATTATGGTGGTTGAGGATAATCTGACCCCTCATTCTGCATCTTTCTTTTTTGGGATTTGATGTATATTTGAGGGTTTTTTAGGTCTATTATTCGGTGTGGGTTTCGAAAACTCCACCAATCATTTTGTCAATCCATCACGATAAAATGTGAGCATCAATTAACATCTTATGACCTTAAAAATTTAGGTTTTAGAGCATTTCCTAGACCTAGACAAAATCAGAACCCGAGCGCCGACATGTGCTGTTTTCCCTCTTCATGTGCCCATGTCCATTCCATTCCTTTAGATCTACATTGTTTTGGGTCTCTGTACGATGCTTTTTCCACTTTGTTCATTTTTTTAACACTTTAGTATACTCTTGATTTAATTGGAAATTATCTAAGTACCTTTTTCTCCTCCTTACACTTAGGGTTTTATAATTTATTATTTAGCTTGCTTTGGTAAATTTTGCATTTCACTATGGCATTCATTTAGTTCTACTATAACATCAGATTAGGCTTGTGTGCTTATATTGGATCTTAATCAGTAGGACAAGAAGATAAATTGGGAGGGTTAAAGAATTTCTTAGGACATTACGGTGTTACATAATTAGATGAGGATTGTTTGAGAGGGATGGTACGACCAAGGTTAAATAGTTCCTTCATTGTGATGGTGCAACTAAAATAAGTTTTCTACCAAACATTATGAGTTTATGATTTAACCACAATGATTACCTAACTAATGATGTTTTAAAATATTTAGACCATAATCACCACATTTAAATACATATAGTCATGAAATCCATGAAGTAAAGGGTAGACCCACTTTTTCCCAATTTACATTGTCAACTATTTGCTTTGTTAATCAAATTAACATGGTTTCTACATAGCTAGTCCTATATTCCTTTGGTGTCACTCCTACTAGCATAGAAAAGTTAGTTTAAAACAAGGTAGATTCAAACCACGTCATTTTTCCATATACAATGTTTAATACATAGGAATTTAAGAAAAACAATGATTTTCAACACAATACTAAATAATGCATTCTTTTTAACTCACTTTCATTCAACATTTGCAAACTATGTCAATGTAAAATATTTCAATATCATCTCACTAATGAAAACATATCACACTCATAGTCCTTCTTGTTCGGAGTACCTGAAACCATCATAGGGTCAATCATAGACCTAGAATGGAAAATGCTTACACTCTAGAAAAAACCAACACATTAATCATTTCAAGAAATCCAAAAATGGTTGAGATAGGGAAATCTTGAAGGAGATATTATTTCCTTACACACTCATCCTTCCAATTCATTTACACTTTTCCTTTATTTTTGATTGAAGAGAGGGAGTAGGGAAGTGAGTAAAAATATAGAAGTCATTTTATTTTCTATTCAAAATATTATAACCATTTTACATTTCACATCCATTTTAATTTTATTTCAAACCCATCTACATTTTAAAACCATTTAAGTTTTCAAGATCAACCAAAATTTCATAGTTATTACTAGCGAGAAGAGGGAGGAGGAAGAAAACATTATAAATTTCAAAATACATTCATAAAAAGTATTAAAGCATACTTTACACAAATATGTAACTATATGAAAAAATTGTTCACAATCATTAACATATGAAATTGGAGCCTTAGAAGGAATTTCTAGCTCAAGTTGTGAGTTTGCAAAAATTGGTCAAAACAACTAAAGTGATTACAATTTGGGTCCCGAAAAAACTTGTTTTAAGTTCAAATTTAAATTTCATTGATTCCTATCAGACCTTAAATACCAAGAAATCATTGCATTTGACGGAAGTCGATTACAAAAAAAGGGATCAAATTAGAAAGGTAACTTTGTGACCAATTATCGGAATCGTATCAAACATTAATGTTGTATAATGACAAGTAGGACCCAAAGCCCTTTTGATTATCTAATTTATGAAATAATTTCCCAAAAATAATTGTTTCTTTCAATTCTCACATTGTATTTTTAGAGGTAGATAGGGGTAGTTTTTAATTTCACTTAATCAATATATAAGCGACCATAAGACAAAACCGATCGCATTTTCTTAAAAGCGGGAGGGTCACCCGAAGTGACTAAAGTGCTAAATGGAATTTGAAACTTGTCTCTGTAAGGTGTCAAATAGAGTTAGTGTAGTGACCACTTCCCTTCGACACCTTTTTGGATTATTGATTTTGATATTGTCAACTACACTTATGGATATTTTGTAGCCTTTTGTTTTAGCATGATATTAGATGTTAGAGATACTAGATTGTTGTTGATTTCGACTCATATATGATGCATGTGGATTATTAGAGACATTTTATATTGATGTTGAGGTACTGTTGACATGGTTATTTATATATATTTCTAACATTCGATATACTTTCGTCCTGCTTGATTAGGCTTTGATAATTGAACAAATGTTGTGATCATTTTGACACGTATGAAACATTGGATAGAAATGTTGCTAGAAATTGTAAATGATATTGTATTTTCCTAGATGATATTTGATTTGTATATAGATGATTGTGGATTTATATTGTATATTTTGTCATAGATGTTTTTAATGTGCCCAGGAGGCTGAAAGAGGTATTTATGTATTTTACACGTAAATTTATTCACAAAAAACATCGGGGGGATAGGAAACAAACCACATTGGAATATTAGGTGAATTCAAAAAGGGTCACCATAGCAACATGTATTTGTGTGTGTGTTTGAATTATTTGGTTAGGGGAAAATTGTGACCAAGGGGTCATGTGTTGTCCTTTATTTTGGTTTCTTTTATTGATGTTAGTATGTGATTTTAGTGATGTAATTCATTGTATTATTTATTTGAATTTTGGTGTGTGTATTTTACCCTTTACTATTAATGGATTGTAGTGTCTTAATTAAGCTAATTTAACCATGTCCTAAACTAATTAAATATGTGATCAAAGTAATTCATTTATTAGAGTAGATTTATCTTGGATTTGGTGTTGTAAGTTGAGTGCTTGGGGATCTTGAGAGTTGTACACTCTACCCCTTCATGGAAATTAGAATTTGCCCTTAGAGGCCAATTTTGGAGGCTTTTGGGACAAGTCAAACTTATCCCACACCTCCTAAATTGCTATACCAACCCTACCTATGGGTTGGGGTAAAAATTATACCCCATTAGGTGTTTTGGGAAGATAAAAAGGTTAAATTTTTATTGCACTTTCTTTCAAGTAATTAATTTTGTCCTTAGGAGGTGTGGGCTTAAATTGTGTGTGTAAGTAACTTGTCAATCCTCTCACCCACCAGTTTATGGTGCATTAGGGTTGAGGTTTGACCTCTTAGGTTGATTTGAGGATGAGTGATGTGGCATCCTACATCAAGCAACCTCATCCTCCTCTCTCCCTTTTCTATTTATCGAAATTATTTTTCTTTTTGGGGTTTCATTATTTTGTGCTCTTGCATTTTCGAGAGTTGGAGGATTATTGGAAGTGCTTGTGGATTGTTGAAGCTTGTGGATGCTTTCTTGGTTTTGAAGAGCTTGGAGATTTATTCTTGGAACAAGCTCAACTATGGAAAGGTAGGAGCCTTACTTTGCTTATGTTAAGCTTTATTTTGTGATTATGTGGTTGTGTTGAGTATTGTTTTCTTTTGAATTATTGTTGGGTATGGGTAGATTACCTAAGTTTGGAGTAGGAGGAGACCATGGGGAGATTTCATGTAGGGAGGCATAAGATTTTACCCTTTTTTTTGGAGGGAGTTGGGTTGGGTGCCCCACCTTGTACAAGGAATTCTTTCATTTATTTCTTGTTTAGGGAGGCATAAAAGTATGTGGGAGGTATAAGGGGTACTTAAGGGAGGCATAAGAATATGTAGGGGATTTGAGATATGCATTGGAGGCTTTAATGTTAGTACCCATTCCCATTGGGAGGAATAGGTGGCCTCCCCATAGGTCTTGCTTCTTTGGATTTCATTTTAAGATTTGTTTTGTTGTTCTTATTTCTTGTGTTGTAGTTGATTTAAATGTGATCCAAATGGTTTTGAAATATTTTTTTATTTTGTGGAAGCTTGTTGTTTCCATGTGTTGGAACCATCTCCCATTGTAATGTGGTTGGGGCTTAGAGCCCAATAGAGAGGATGACTTCTCCTCTTTATTAGATATCTTTGTTGTGAAGCTATCTTGTTGGAGTTGTGAAGCTTGGAATTTTTAGAAACCTTGGGAACCTTTCCTTTGTGAAAAAATTATTGTATTTCCACTTAGGGTGGAGGAATGTGTAATTATTGTATTTTATTTTGCATGCATTCTTGTATTATTTCCCACCTTGAGTGGAAGAATTTGTAATAATCTTATGGAGAGAAGTTGCATTCCAATATTTGTATATTGTATAAGAGAAATAATCAAAATAGATATATTATGTAAAAGTTTAGTTGGAAGTTGCATTGTGAAAAAAGAAAGTTACTTTCATTGTGTACTTGTAATGTTGTAAATGAGAAAGAAGAAATATAGAAGTTATAGATGTTGAAAATGTATACATAGTAAATTTGAATGGAAAATAAAGTTGTTATAGTTGTTTTGAACATATCTATATTGTAATAAAAATGGGAACAAGAGAACAAATTTGAAGTTATTGTCATTTGAAAATTTTGATTTTATAGTAAGAGAATAACAATGTAAAAATAGATTTGGATATCTTTTGCTCATGGAATTTGAAAGAAGACTAGTTGAACAAATGAAATTATTCTAGTAAGTAGATGTACCTTATTGGATTTGGAAATACCTAAATGAGTAGATTTAACTAAAGAATGAAAAAATAGAAATAAATCCCAAAACTGGAGCTCTAGATGTACAAAAATAATCTCAAAATGTATTTGAGCACTTTTTAGTAACTTTTAGTTTTTGTGAAATCTTGGGTTTTAGGTTCTATTTTTCAGAAATAGGATTGCCACCATGTGAAGAGTGAAGGTCTTGTAACTGCCACTCAGGCTAAGGTGGAGGTCTCAAAACAACCACCCAATAGGGCGGTGGTTCATGGTTTGTCACCCTGGCGGAGGCCACTATCCCGAGAACCCCGGCTGTCTGCACTGGGTGGCGATTACATCACTTACGGAGCAATTTCTTGGATCCCCACCTATGCTAAAATTTTAACTATTTTACACTAAATTTTAGGTTGTAAAATTTAACTAATAATAACCAGTAAGGAAACAATGATTAATCCCATGGATTTGAGCAATAAAACCTACAAATGGTGAATTAAAAACATTCTTTTTCATTTATAACAATGGGGGTAGGGTTTTCCCCAAATTTGAAAACCCAAATACAAATGGCTTGAAATAAAATCAGATTGGTGAAGGAAATCCCTCCCAATCCTTGAATGTAAGTAATAACAAAAAATAAACTACAATCTAAACCATCTAAGCTTGATCTCCTTGTAGAATCCACGATAATTTCTCCTCTCTTACTCCCATGGCTCCTCCTCTCCAACCTACAATTTTAGCAAAACAAATAGACCAAATGAGTAGAATAGAATGAAGGAAAGACTTTATTATAAATTCATAAGGATTTCTAGGTCTAGTTTGTAACCCTAGGATCTAGTGGCCAAGATTGTTTTGATCTAAGGGTGGAAGATTAATCCTATTTTTGTTTGGTAGAAATTTATTTTAAATGTTTATATTAAACTATTAAGGGTAGGTGTAGATGGGTGAATGGGGTCATTTCATTGCCTTAGAGTGCTTAACCTTTATTAGTTTTTACCAAGCCTTAGGAAGTCAATGGAAGGAACTCTAAGTTAATAGGATAATAAATTTAAATAAATTGACATAAGGTTAACCTTTTAGGATTGAACATTAAATAAAGAGAAGAAAACATTTCTTTAAGTAAATTAATCTATGGTACCTTCCTAATGAATAATCGATTCATGGAATCTAGAGATAAATTTGAAAATATGTTAACTTTTAACTAGACTGGTTCTTTAATCATAAAGCCAAGTTTAGTGGTGTTAGTTAAAATAATGAACCCTAAGTGTCAAACACCCTTGTAACCTTCTTATAACTTAAACAAAAAAATAGTCGTAGTTTTCGGGTTAAGTGTTAGGTCAGAACATGTTCCTTGAATGTCATTTTTGGTGGCATTACATTTGGTATCAGAGCAAGGTTTCAAAGCTTGGACCCTTGGGCACACCTAGAAAACATGAGACATGAACTATTAACCTAGTGCAAAATTGTTTTCTTTTAACCTAGAAAACCACACTGTCTGATAATTGTATAATATAGAAAACATAGAAAACTAAAACAAGACCTAGAACAATGAACTAACTCTTGCATTGATATGTGTAAGATGCATGGATCAGATGAGGGTTATTTTCACATAGGCCTAGATATACCTCCTCTAGAGTAGGTGTAGCTTCCATTCCACCTCGATTTTACGGATGCTTCAGGATGATAATGTCGCTATACGCGGAGGGTCCTTGGGAGGATGACTTGCTAGACATGACATGGAGCCATCAATGGAGGCCCATGCATTCCCTCAACATAGTGAGGAGTATAGGGAAAATAACTTCCAAGTGGATTCATCTAGGGTAGAGTCACCACGAGATAGGTCATGGAGACAGGATTTCAAGACATAGGGACAGTCTCAAAGCCCTAGACAGAGGGAGGAGCATGCAGAGAGACCTAGGGGTTGTCGGACATCATCTCGTAAACCATATCTAGGATATCCTAAAGCTATGAATGTCTCACTATTCAGATACAGGTGGTTTTCGGGAAGAGGCTGGTTGGTGAGTTTGAACGGATGCTTTGTGCTCTACCCTTTTACTTGCAACATGAAAGCTCTTGTTACGATCCATCTTCCGAGGGATGGAGTAGGAGTCTAGTGGAGGACCGAGGAGCGAAGCTCCATGTAGAATCGAGACAATTACTGTGAGCTATTTGAGATGCATTTGAGGAGCATTTATTTTCCTGGGAGGTTTATTCAAAGAATAGAGAGATGAGTTTCACAACCTCCATCAGGCATCGATGAGTGTAGCCGAGTATGATAGTTGATTTACGGATCTACCCAAGACGTGGTCGAATATATGTAGGATGAGCGGTATGGATTCACGGGTTCATCGGGGGCCTAAATTTGGATTTGGGTGGCGTGGTGCATATTCACCGCACACGAAAGAAATTAGCGAGAGGCCATGGAGAAGGCCTTTTTATAGAGGAGAAATGGGGGGAGATGCATCGGGATAGAGACGAGTTCAAAGCCATATCCGGTAGATGCGGGATGGAAGATCGAGGGGGTCGATTACTCCTCCATATGGTGGATAGAGTTTAGGATAGGATTCGTTCGAGGCCACCAAAACACCCATCAAGCAGCAATAGCAAACCCACTCACCTTACAGACCTCCTCGGACATTTGATGCACAAAGGGGGGACTATGGGGCCTCCTCCTAGAATTCCCATCGGGACATAGGGTGCATAGAGAGATCAGTCAACAGGAGCTCATCAGCAGAGACCTCACCAATCCATAGCTAGATCGTCAAGATCCACAGCTCAGACCTCTAGAGTACCGACTGGAGCTACATCTCACTAGAGAGGACTAGGTAGCTATTAGGGTAATGGCGTTAGTGGACATCATTGGAGAGAGTTGCCACATAACCCTAACAACAAGGGTAAGACATAGATCTCAGAGCCTACTATTTGAGATATGGCACAGAGCCATCGGATCTACGTAGCATTTAAGAACTGCCAGGTTGAGCACTAGAGTACTGTGATAGAGAAGGCATATAGTATTGGTGGTATTTTTGCCTCTATATTATTTGATTCTAATTCATTTGATTCTTTTATTGCACCATCCTTAGTATAGTGTTGTAGGTTGGTGGCAGTTAGGTAGGGACGTAGTTGGGACATTGAGATGACTTTTGGAGCCAAGATTTCTATAGAATCCTTAGTTAAGGAGTGTGTAGTGGATTTGGGACCCTTCACCACTACCTCAGATCTTTGAATCCTTTTGTTGGGTTCTTATAGTGTCATCTTGGGCATATATTGGTTGTCTACACATAGAGCTAGAGTGGATTATTACTAAAAGACTATTGCTTATACGAGATGATCTAGGAGTGGAGTCGGTCATATCGGGAATTAGGAGGCCCATTTCCATTTGCACTATCTCGCTATGTAACTTAACTAGTGTGTGTGCGGGGTTGTCGGATGTATGTTGTTATTGTTAGTGACTAATCTGAGGATGATTCTAGTGGACCATCCCTTGATGAACATCACATTTTAAGAGATTTTTCTGATTTTTTTCTAAGGGAAATGTCGGGATTGCCTCCCGAGGTGTGATATATTTCCACATAGATCCTGGTTCAGACACAGAGCCTATCTCATGAGAACCTTATTGGATGACTACTCCTGAGCTCTGCGAGCTCAAGATGTAGCTTGAGGGCCTTCTGGGAAAATCCTTATCCATCCTTGTGCATCCCCTTGGGGTGCACTAGTGATCTTCGTGAAGAAGAAGGATGGATCTTTGTGGTTGTGTATTGATTACCTCCAGTTGAACAAAGTAATGATTAAGAATCATCACCCCCTTCCATGCATTGATGATTTATTTGATCATATGAAGGGGGCCAAATTTTTCTCCAAGATAGATCTTAAGTTAGGCTATCATCAGCTAAGGATCATGTAGGCAGATATTCATAAGACTGCCTTCCGTACAAGATATGACCACTACGAGTTCACAGTGGTACCTTTTGATCTGACGAATGCCCCCACAGTGTTCATGAGCTTTATGAATGGGGTATTTATGAATTTTGGATCATTTTGTGCTCATCTTCCTTGATGACATTTTGATTTACTCACGTATGCATGAGGATCACCTTTGCTAGGTTCTTCAGTGTCTTCGTGAGAAACATCTTTACGGGAACACGGAGAAGTATGCATTCTTTCGAGATAGAGGTACATATTTGGGCCACATCACTTACTGGGAAAGGCATCATAGTCAATCTTTAAAATATTCAAGCTATCATGGATTGGCCAAAGCACCACTACTATGACCGAGGTGCACATGACTTCATGGGTTTTGTAGGTTATTACGGGAGATTTATTCGAGAACTTTTCTCAGATTGTGCACCCCATCACTTCCCTTCAGCAGAAAGGGAAGAAGAATGTTTGGTCTAACAGATGGGAATAGGCCTTTAGGACATTGAAGGAATGCCTCATGAAAACTCCTATTCTTGTAGTGCCGGATCATCAGGTGGTGAGTTCTACATTTGCATAGATGCTTCTTTGGTAGGGCTTTGAGGTGTGATGATGTAGGAGGGTAGAGTAGTTAATTTTGAGTCTCGCTAACTCAAGGATTATGAGCTCAATTATCTGACTCATGATCTTGAGCTTGCATCAGTTGTGCACGCCTTAGTGTGGTGGAGAAATTTCCTTCTTAGCCAAAGATTTACAATAAGGATTGATCACTTGAGTCTTCACCACCTCTTCATGTAGCCCAATCTCAACACTCGTCAGTGGTGTTGGATGGAGTTTCTTTGTGAGTATGATATGGAGATAGAGCATGTGAAGGGGAAGAAGAATGTGGTTGCAGATGCATTGAGTAGATGGAGATACGTGGCTATGGCTACATCAATGGGTACATATTTGTGGGGTAGGATTTTACAACTACTTCCTCATGATAGTTTCTACCTTGTATCCAGAGAAGAGATTGAGTCCCAGAGACCCCTTAAGAGGATATTTCATGGATTTTCATTAGAGATAGATGGTATTCATAGACACATAGGTCAGATATAGATTCCTAGAGATGGAGAATTGAGATAGGACATTTCGATAGAGGCCCATCGTGCACCTTATTCAGCCCATCCTGGGGTGAAGAAGATGAATGCCTCTTTGGGGTAGTTGTACCATTGGAGAGGACTTCAGAGATACATGGCTTTGTTTGTGTCATGCTATTTAGAGTGTCAGAGGGTGAAGGATGAGCATCAACATCCATCTGGCCTTCTCTTTCCTCATGATATACCAGAGTGGAAATGGGACACCATTTCCATGGACTTTAGAGTTGGGTTATCGACGTCGAGATACCACCATGACGCCATCATGGTCACGATGGATAAATTGATGAATGTGGCTCATTTTTCCGGTGAAGACCACCTATACAACCAGTGTAGTGGCACGAGTATTTTGGTACCCAAATTGATTCTCCCTCAAAGGTTGAGTAGCATCACAGGTTTGACAAGAAGCTTAGAGATAAGTAGACCATGTTGTGTGTCATTTTATAGCCTAGGGAAGAAATGCAGCTTGCTCTTTGTCACTCAGATGTGGAGAAATGGGTAGCACCCTTAAGAGGATTTGATCTATCCTCACTACTTTATGGTTGTTCCTTTTAACAGGGTGAGAGGACCCTTTTGTAGCCTATTGTTTATGGAGGAGATGGAGATATCCTTCTTTGCAAATTTATTAAGAATACCTTGAAGAAAATATGATCAATACAATAAAAATCTAACTCTCACGAGTTTTCACCCTAGATAATGGAGATATTTTCTAAGCAAATTTTAGGATACTAAAGACAATGAAAACCTAATTGCTTTTGTATGTTTTAGTAATAGAAATTATGCATTTGTAAACACACAGGAAAAATAGGGGTAGTATGGGTAGGATTGGTTGTTTTTAAATCAATTTTGGTGGGAGGTGTGCTAGAGTGGACGTTGATTCACCAGATATTTGAGAGATTTTACAAAAATGGAAGGCTTGATCAACAGAATGCTTTAGAACAACTAAAATGTTCCTTTAACTAGAAATTTTTCTTCAAATGAGGCCCAAATCAGCACGTTTTCACACAAAATCTAAGAATCCAAAATGAAGGCTCAAATTAAAAAACTTAATTGAAAATTTTTAACCTTTGTTTTATCACCCCCAAGATACCCTCAAAGGCTAATCAACAATCTTATCATCATGCTAGGAGTAAAGTGATTTTAAATTTGTTTATTTCACTATCAAATGAAATCTCTTCTGATAAATGAAATTGCAAATGCCACCAAACTATCACAAGGATAAGATCTTGTGTGATTCACAAATATTTCAATGTAAGATTACAATGGGTACAAAAATAACTATTTACAAACATTCAGAAATGAAGCAGACACAATTTTTCTCAAAATCAAACATATATTAACTTAAATATGATTAAATGCATCAACATGGGAAAGTTTCTATAACAATATCGAGCTTTTCAATGGCTGTACAATTGTAACCTCCTTAACATGTTCAAATTTAACATAAAATAAATAAATAGATTCCTATGATGATTTCTCAGAAAGATGGGCTTTGTCAAACTTTTCTCTTAGGAATTAGCTCTTGACCTCTAACACTCCAACCATTTGCATGATAAATTCATGGTATTTATAAACATTTCATTTACAATAAAGTTTCCCCCCAAAACAAAAAACATTCAAAGCACCATTACTTGTTACAAATTTGATCATGATTCCTAGAATCAGATTTGTAAAAATTTGTGAAGTACTCAGAGGGAAATTCTCTTCAAATATTTCCAGCATTCAATTCTTTACCTGGTAAGTCACTCTTCACTTCACGTTCCAACTACTTCCTCCTATAATCTGTCGAATCTTGTTTCTTGTGTGTCAAGGAAGGAAAGATTGGAAAATCAGATCAAGTCCAATAGTCAGATCACATCTTAATGGTAACAAATGTTTTCAGATCTTCCACACCAAATCAAGATATCAACTGGTTTCTTACGTGCCAAGGGAATAAATATTATAAAATTATATTGAATCCATTAGTTAGATTACATCTTAATGGTAAAAAATGTTTTCAGATCTTCCCACAAAACCAGGATATCAAAGTAATTTTCCCCTTCATTTGGCGTGTAGGAGACACCAAGAAATGATAAAAAAAACCATACAAATGTGCATCCCTAGGAGATTTAGAGAAAAAATGGTGAAAAATCAGATACGAGATGTAAAGTTGCCATTGATTTGCCTTTTGAATTTGGGTCGTCCACGTGTGACATCCAAGTTAAGACGACCTTGGGGGTTCCTTTTTACCTCTTACAACTTTTGGGAAAAATTTTAAAATTTCTCATTTTTCTCCGCCCCTCTGCCTTTAAAAAATGGGATTAACACGTGTCCTAATGTGGGTCTTAGAGGAACCATGGCTCAATTATATTATTTTAATTTTTTTTTGGAAAAAGGAAAATTTTCAAACTTTTCCCCACTGCTCTGCCCATCCACCTTTAGTCTTTGATGTGGGTCCTAATGGAACCGTGCTTCCTTTATACGCCTGAACCCCTTTTTTCACTAAAGGAAAATTTTCCAAATTTCCCCGAAAGTCCGCACCTCCACCATTGAGTGAAGAAAATTTTGACTATTCTCTATCGGGCTTGTGGGTCATTTTGATGACTTTAATCTTTTTGACAATAAGGGGTAGAAAATCCAAGTTGCTCTCGATTTCCTACCTCCCCATGTTATCCAAAATTCACCCCCCAGGGTAATTTTGATAACATACATCAGAATATTCAAGTCCCAGGAAAATTGATTGATTCAGAGCAAACATCATGTTTCTGAGGTTCTCTCAGATATTTTTCTAACTCCCCTAGCCGAAGAAGGAGGGAGCAAGCTCTGAGAAGAAAATGAAAAAGTTGCAGAAAGGCAAGTAGGTTGATCCAGAAAAAATCGTGAAAATTGGCTAAGTCCTGCTCAAGGTCACCTTTGGGACGTGTGGGACAGAAAGACGTGGATCAGCCGAAAAGCCTCCAGGCGGCCCGCTAAGCATTTGGGACAAGTGGGACAGAAGTACGCGGCGGGCGCGAGAAGCCGATCCGGCCGAAAGAGGAAGAAAAATGACTAACTGCTGAGCGGGACAGTTCGGGACAAGAGTACGCGAAGGACCCGAACCGGCCGGTTCGGCCGAAATGGGAACAAACAGTCCGAAAAGCATTTGGGACATCTGGGACAAAAGGACCCGAACTGGGACTGGATCGGTCGGAAATGAGGAACTTGGTCCAAACAAAGTGGGACAAGTGGGACAAAGGTATGCGAACCGGCCGGTTCGGCCGAAATCAGCACAAGGAGCACTGGGACATCCAGGACAAATGGACGCGGTGGACGCGAAGGAGCTGAAAGAGCCGAGTACCAACCAAATCATGACACGTGTCACAAGGGAAAAGGTCAAAAAGTCAAAGGGCGAGTTTTCGAGCACTGATCCGAACCAATGAAATAGCGCCACGTGTCCCAGCTAGGGCCCACAAGGAAATTTCAAATGAAAGCCCACCGAAAGGTAGAGGAGAGAGAATCACGCGACCAATCAATGCGTGCCACGTGTCATCCAGGTGGCGAAGCGCGGGAAATATTTCAAAATCCGTTTTGGTCTGTTCCGTGCCCTAAATCTTCAGATCGCCATATCTTTTGATCCAGAGCTCAGATTTGCACGTTCTTTATATCAACGGAAAGCTTGTGAGATGCTCTACATGATTCTGAGATCAATCTCGAGTTTTGGTGTAGTCTGGAGAGAGAAAATCGAGAAACGGCTCTGACGCGTGATAATGGCCAGAAGCGACGTTCAACAACCTGTTTTAATGCTAATGGGTCACTTTCTTCTTCAGCACGGCCAGAAGTGACATTTCAGCGGCCCAATTAATGCAAATGGGTCGCATTCTCCTCCAAATCAGTCAAAGATGGCAGGATATGGGTTGGTAAGGTCCTCCATGCTGATTTAATGCATTGGCATTCAATGAGGAATGGGCTTACATGTTTTCCCACGTTTCTGTCCCCTGGGCTCGACCCATGCAATGTAAAAAGCCAGATTTGGCTCAAAATTAGGTGGTTCATCTTTTCTGCTCTGCCCTCCCTTCTTTTCTTCTCTAGGGTTGAAAATGGAGTTCGAGCCTCCTCCCTTGCTCTGTAATGGCGTTTTTGCCTCTTATTAATGGAATGATGTTCTGTGCAAACTTCAGGAGCAACAAAACGTGTTTTGTGATGCATCTGTCCATCCTTGCTCATTTTCGCTTGTTCTCTTCTTGCCTCTCTTCATTGCAGGTATCTGTGCATGTTCGAATGTTCATTGCAGGTTTGGAGCTGTGTTCATGGAGTTTTGGGACATTTTCTGTGTGAAATCTATCCTTGGGCCTGTGATGCATCTGTCCATCCTTCCCATTGCTCACCTCTCTTTGTCCCATGGCAGTTTTGATAGATGTCCAACATTCTCCTTCTCTGGTGTATCACCGTTTTAGTGTAGGCTTTTGCTGTTTTTCCCTCTCTCTCTCTCTCTCTGTCTCCTTGGCATGGTTAGATTAGGATTAGATTAGCTTGCCTGCACTGGAATAGCTTGTGGCAGGTAGTTTAGGAGCAGGAACCAGCCTTCTCTCGGAGATTCCTCTCTGGGCCACAAGTCCCACGCTGGAGAGAGGTTTCCATGTTGTGTAATCACACCGGATGCCCGAATGATCAACCTAGAAAATTGATCTCGCATCTGTGGGTGCTGTGATTTTGCACTAACAGTTTTGGCACACCGGTGGGACCTTAGAGGTCTTTCACTTCATCTTTTGCAGGTTGGTGTGTTCCTGTGAAGATTTCAGCCTTTGGAGGCACTTACAAACACATCTGGCGACTCCATCTGATCAGCAACCCATTTCTCTGAGCTTGCAGACCCGTTTCCATCCATTTTCATCCATCTTCTTTCCATCCCTTTCATTCTTTTCCATTCCATGAAGTTGTGCAATCATGACTTCATTTCCATCATGGAATTCACATCAACAACAGCAGTATATTCCACCTCCAACACATTTTACAAATCTTCCAGATCAGCATGCATACTCATATGAGCAGCAGTGCCAAAGTCAGTTTGGCTATGGAGCTTTCCAAGAGCAAGAGTATGCATACAATGAAGACCATCAGATCCAAGATGCTGGTCTGTTGGAGAAAATCCAAAAGATGGAGGTGGGGATGGTGCAATCCAGGGCTCAAGCACAAATGAAAGCTTTTGGAATCGGTTGTGGAGCACCCTGTCCATGGGTGGGACCTTTTCCAAGGCATTACAGCCCTCAGGAGAAGCTTGACTTCATGATTGCACGCTGCCTTTGCTTGCTAAGTGGATTGAAGAAATAGAGGTGTATGAGAGGAGTATTCAGCAACCTTGTCAACGGGTAAGCACACCATCTCATACCTTTTCTTTTCCTCTTTCCCAATCTGTTTCATCTCAGCAGTGTCAAGCTTTAAATCCTCCATCTGCTGTCCCAAGTGTTGAATCCATCCCTCCATCCCCTAGTCTTCCACCCCATCTTAATTCTTCTTTCCTTTTCCCTTCCAAATAGTCATCCCCTCCACAAGAGCTAACAGAAATACCCCCTCCTCCAAAGAAACAAGAGGTTTCACCTCCTCCACCACCACAAAAAATTGTCAAATCAGTTGAGTTTCAACCTATCCCTCCTCTTGCATCCCCAATTCCATGTGGGGAAGAAGAAATTGAAAAAATCAGTCATCAAGGACAACAAGAGGAAGAGCCAAAAAGAAAAGAAATGACAGACAGCTTGAAGAGTTGGGCTCTTAGATTTGGGATGACAAAGATCCCCTTGATGGTTAAACCTACAGAAGAGGCTAAGGTTGAACAAATGGTGGTGAGGACGGATTTTGTTGAAGAAGAAGGTCTTGCAGTCCCAACTTGTCCTCTAGAGCAGCAGAATGAAGAGTTTGACTTGACAAACTTCATGCTAGAGGAAGAGTTTTATCAAGAGCAAGATTCTCTTCAAGTAGTAGAGGAAGGAGAAGCTGCTCCAAATCCAAAAGAAGAGGAGCACAATCTAGCTGTGGAGGAGAAAAGTGCAGATCCAAGGGCTTTGAGCACAAAGCAGGCTACAGGAGAACCTTCAGTTCTTCTTTCCACTTCATCTCTCCCAAGTTCTATTACTGAAAAGGAGTTTGATCTCTCAAACTCAATATTGGAGAGTGAAGGAAACCATGGTGGTCAAGTTGCAGATCAAGAGGACACCATGGAGGAAGTTGAAAACGAGCAGCAGGACAGCAATGAGGCAGTTTACCTGTCAGATTTGGAGGACTGTTTTGATGGAGAAGAGCCGGTTGAGTTTTCACCATTCTCTCTTTCATCACCCACATCCCAAACACCAGAGCCTGCTGCCATGAAGGAGAGCTTTCATTTGCAGCAGCCTGCATCTTATAGCAGCCCTTTGGAATCAAAATTGGAAGATTCTAATCTTCCCTGTTCTTCATTGGAGGAAGAGAAAGGACAGAAGGATTCCACCATTTCTTCCACATCATCCATTCAGGTGGGTCTACAAGAAGACTCCATTTTTGGAATTGAAAATCAGAGCTATGGGCATACTCAACGGATCAGACCTTGCCCAATCAGGTATTTGGCTTCATTGGAGCCAAAGGAGAAGCCACAACCAGTCATGCTTGCTTCAGAGCATGAGGATGAGCTACAAAGTACCAAGGATCAGCTGCCATACCTCTCCAATCCAAATGCAGAACAACTAAAAGAGGTATTGGATTTGTTTTCAGTTGATACCTTGATGATTTGGATAGAAGACCAGCTTCTTGTTGATTTTCCATCCATCCAAACAGCCATGATCAGTGCCAAATCAATTGCATGGCTGCCAATTTTGAAGAAAGGAAGCTATTTCTCACAACCAGTTGCAGGGTTTGTTTAGCTTGCCTTTGCTTCCAGTTAGAGTAGAGTAGCTAGGTTTGCTTTCAGCAGAAGAAGTGCTTGTGCACACTCTGCATGTTCCATTTGGGGCATGTATGATTTTCAGTTCTGTACATAGTTTTTGGTGTTGCTGGTTTTGCTCTTGCACAGTTCATTTCAGTGGCCTTTTGGTGAGAACAACTCCATGTCCAGTGGGATTCAAGTGGCTCAGAGGGAAGTTTTCAAAGTTCAGATCAGTTTTCAGGCTTGCTTATGACTCCATGCCCAATGGATTGCTTCAGGCAACTGGTCTTTTCATCTAGCAGGCAGATGACCCCGCTGAGTCGCCAAAACTGTTATCCAAAATTCACCCCCCAGGGTAATTTTGATAACATACATCAGAATATTCAAGTCCCAGGAAAATTGATTGATTCAGAGCAAACATCATGTTTCTGAGGTTCTCTCAGATATTTTTCTAACTCCCCTGGCCGAAGAAGGAGGGAGCAAGCTCTGAGAAAATGCGAAAAAGTTGCAGAAAGGCAAGTAGGTTGATCCAGAAAAAATCGTGAAAATTGGCTAAGTCCTGCTCAAGGTCGCCTTTGGGACGTGTGGGACAGAAAGATGCGGATCGGCCGAAAAGCCTCCAGGCGGCCCGCTAAGCATTTGGGACAAGTGGGGGACAATACGCGACGGGGGCGCGAGAAGCCGATCCGCTAAAGAGAAGAAGAAAATGACTAAACTGGCCGAGGGACAAATTCGGGACAAGAGTACGCGAAGGACCCGAACCGGCCGGTTCGGCCGAAATGGGAACAAACAGTCGAAAAGCATTTGGGACATCTGGGACAAAAGGACCCGAACCGGCCGGATCGGCCGAAATGAGGAACTTCAGTCCGAAACAAAGTGGGACAAGTGGGACAAAGGTACGCGAACCGGCCGGTTCGGCCGAAATCAGCACAAGGAGCACTGGGACATCCGGGACAAATGGACGCGGTGGACGCGAAGGAGCCGAAAGAGCCGAGAACCAACCAAATCATGACACGTGTCACAAGGGAAAAGGTCAAAAAGTCAAAGGGTGAGTTTTCGAGCACTGATCCGAACCAATGAAATAGCGCCACGTGTCCCAGCTAGGGCCCACAAGGAAATTTCAAATGAAAGCCCACCGAAAGGTAGAGGAGAGAGAATCACGCGACCAATCAATGCGTGCCACGTGTCATCCAGGTGGCGAAGCGCGGGAAAATATTTCAAAATCCGTTTTGGTCTGTTCCGTGCCCTAAATCTTCAGATCGCCATATCTTTTGATCCAGAGCTCGGATTTGCACGTTCTTTATATCAACGGAAAGCTTGTGAGATGCTCTACATGATTCTGGGATCAATCTCGAGTTTTGGTGTAGTCTAGAGAGAGAAAATTGAGAAACGGCTCTGACGCGTGATAATGGCCAGAAGCGACGTTTCAACAACCTGTTTTAATGCTAATGGGTCGCATTCTTCTTCAGCACGGCCAGAAGTGACATTTCAGCGGCCCAATTAATGCAAATGGGTCGCATTCTCCTCCAAATCAGTCAAAGATGGCAGGATATGGGTTGGTAAGGTCCTCCATGCTGATTTAATGCATTGGCATTCAATGAGGAATGGGCTTACACGTTTTCCCATGTTTCTGTCCCCTGGGCTCGACCCATGCAATGTAAAAAGCCAGATTTGGCTCAAAATAAGAAGGTGGTTCATCTTTTCTGCTCTGCCCTCCCTTCTTTTCTTCTCTAGGGTTGAAAATGGAGTTCGAGCCTCCTCCCTTGCTCTGTAATGGCGTTTTTCCTCTTATTAATGGAATGATGTTCTGTGCAAACTTCAGGAGCAACAAAACATGTTTTGTGATGCATCTGTCCATCCTTGCTCATTTTTGCTTGTTCTCTTCTTGCCTCTCTTCATTGCAGGTATCTGTGCATGTTCGAATGTTCATTGCAGGTTTGGAGCTGTGTTCATGGAGTTTTGGGACATTTTCTGTGTGAAATCTATCCTTGGGCCTGTGATGCATCTTTCCATCCTTCCCATTGCTCACCTCTCTTTGTCCCATGGCAGTTTTGATAGATGTCCAACATTCTCCTTCTCTGGTGTATCACCGTTTTAGTGTAGGCTTTTGCTGTTTTTCCCTTCTCTCTCTCTCTCTGTCTCCTTGGCATGGTTAGATTAGGATTAGATTAGCTTGCCTGCACTGGAATAGCTTGTGGCAGGTAGTTTAGGAGCAGGAACTAGCCTTCTCTGGAGATTCCTCTCTCGGTTTCACAAGTCCCACGCTTGGAGAGAGGTTTCCATGTTGTGCAATCACACTGGATGCCTGAATGATCAACCTAGAAAATTGAGAAGAGACCCCAAACAATCACGGGCTCAACACATGTCTTAGTCCGGTAGAGTTTGTAAAAAGCTTGAAATTTCAGCAGAAGGCACCATGTGTCTAAGGTCCGAGACAGTCTTCTTCAGCCGTTGAAAAGTCCAAGAAAAAGGTAGAGTGAGTGGAAGCCTCTAAGTGTCCTCCTAGCACTTCTTCAAAATAAAACTCAAGGGTTGGTCCCTAAACATGCGTGGTCCCTCCACGTGTCTTAGGCCTTTTAGGAAGTTGCTTGAAAAGTCTAAGTAAGGAAGGCCCGGCGGAAACCTCCACGTGTCTTTATGGCACAACTTCAAGATGGTCCCCAAGAGTGAAGACTCTGAATGAGCGCAATCTCACCATGTGTCCTAGGCCTTAGAAAATTTCTTTAAAAGTTTAAGTACAAAGTGGAGCTGGCGAAGCCTCCACCTATCCCTCTGTCACATTTGTTAAGGTGGGACCCTGAGGTAGATTTTCAAATGAGCACCATCCCACCACGTGTCCACAGCCCGCCAAAACTATACCAGCTACATGAAATTATTTTTTAAGTCCAGGTAAAGCAGCAAAATCCTCCACGTGTCCCCCTAGTAACTCCAAGGCCAAACAAAAAGAGGAGTCTTTAAACGAGTGTCATTCCTCCACATGGACAAGTTTTGGGTTGAAACGATCCATAAATTTTTAGAGTTCCCCTCGAGCCACATCCAACCAAAAGGGGCCACATTGCCACTAATTTAGAGATGTAAATTTGATGGGAAAACACACCTGTGAAACTATAAAAATGTAGGGAAACCACCGTTTGAGCCCGGAGATGAAATTTTCTTCAAGGACAGATAATTTGGAAATGTTTAAAGTTTCAAACATGATCCTCTCGAGCTACATTCAATCACGTTTCCTCTGTACCTAGGACAAACAATGGTAGGGACAACAACACATGACTGTGGAAAATGGAAGGAAAGGAACGGCTCTAGTTTTACGCCCAATTTCTGACACCTTTAGACAGACAAAGAAACAAAAATCAAATTTTGGATTGTTAAGTTATCCTCGACCAAGGAAGGGACTAATCATGGAGACCGAATGGAGGATAGAGTCTTCAAGAACCCACATAGGGAGATAAAAATGTGATAGATGCTGCAAACATAGGGATTTTAATATAAAAACGGGCGAGACTAATTTGAGTACCAATAAGTATATCTTGATGAGATCGTCGAGATTACACGGGATTCCCAGTAAGATCATTTGTTACCATGATCCTTTATACACTTCCCACTTCTAGACCCCCATAAGGCATGCTCTCAAGATGAGGATCAATTTCAGCACATCATATCACCATGAGACAGATGGACAGACTAAGCGGATGAATTAGATCCTAGAGGACATGCTTAGGATGTACATTATGGATCACCGGTCAAGATGGGAAGTGTATTATTACTTGGTGGAGTTTTCCTACAATAATAGTTTTGAGTTCGATAGGCATGGCTCCTTTTCAGCATTGTATGGTAGAGTGTGCAGGGGCACCTCTTAGTTTGGACAAGTTAGAGGATAGGGTTTCTCTTTGGCCAACATTATTGTAAGATATGGAGCAGCAAGTTACCTTGATCGGCAGATGTTGCAGGAGGTGCATGACATGTAGAAGTAGTATGCAGACCAGCATAGGATAGATCGTAGTTATGAGGTGAGCATGGAGGTGTTTCTTTGTGTCGATCGCATAAAATCCCTATTAGTTACGGAAAAGGCCCTAAGCTTGCTCCTAGGTTTGTGGGTCCCTTTGAAATCTTGAAGGACATTGGTCCCTTGGCCTATCATCTAGCATTGCCACCTAGCTTGTCTTGCATCCATAATGTGTTTCATGTTTCGTGATTAAGAGATATATTTTTTATCCTTGTCACGTGTTAGATTTGACTGCATTGTAGGTGCAAGATCAGGGGCAGGTGATGGTGGAGCCCATCTACATTATAGAGCACAATACCTTGGGCCTTTGTGGTAGAGAGATTGCTAGGTTCAAGTCCAATGGGACAGGTATGATGAGACTGCTACTACATGGGAGGATGCTACATTTCTATGAGCTCGGTTCCCACACTGTTCCAAAGAACTTCCAAAAAGAAGTCGAGTCTAAGGGGAGGGATATGTAGTGCCCACTTCCCTTTGACACTTTTTGGTTATTGTTTTCGATATTGTCGACTACCCTTATGGATATATTGTAGCCGTTTGTTTTAGCATTATATTAGATGTTAGAGATATTGGACTGTTGTTGATTTCGACTCATATATGATGCATGTGTATTATTAGAGATATTTTATATTGATGTTGAGGTACTTTTTGTTGACATGGTTATTTATATATATTTTTGACATGTGATATACTTTCATCATCATCGAGTATACTTTGATAATTGAACGAATGTTGTGATCATTTTGACATGTATGAAATGTTGGATAGAAATGCTGCTAGAAATTGTAAATGATATCATATTTTCCTAGATGATATTTGATTCGTATATAGATGATTGTTGATTTATATTGTATATTTTTTCATAGATGTTTTTAATGCGCGATGAGGCCGAAGGAGGTGTTTATGTATTTTGTAGGTAAATTTATTCACAACAAACATCGAGAGGATTGGATACCAACAACATTGGAATTCTAAGTGAATTCGACAAGGGTGACCATGGCAACATGTATTTGTGTGTGTGTGTTTGAATTATTATGTTAGGGGAAAATTATTACCAAGGGGTCATGTGTTGTCCTTTATTTTGGTTTCCTTTATTGATGTTAGTATGTGGTTTTAGTGATGTAATTCATTGTATTATTTATTTGGATTTTCGTGTGTGTATTTTACCCTTTATTATTAGTGGGTTGTAGTATCTTAATTAAGATAATTTAACCTTATCCTAAACTAATTAAATATGTGACCAAAGGAATTCATTTATTAGACTATATTTCTCTTTTATTTTGTGTTGTAAGTTGAGTGCTTGGGGATCTTGAGCGTTGTACACTCTACCCCTTCATGGAAATTCGAATTTGGCCTTAGAGGCCAATTTTGGAGGCTTGTGGGACAAGTCAAACTTGTCCCACCTCTTAATTGCTATGCCAACCTATGGGTTGGGTGGTCAAAATTATACCCCATTAAGTGTTTAAGGAAGATAAAAAGGTGAAATGTTTATTGCACTTTCTTTCAATTAATTAAGTTTGTCTTTAGGGGGTGTGGGCTTAGATTGTGTGTGTAAGTAACTTGTCATTCCTCTCACCCACCAATTTATGGTGCATTAAGGTTGAGGTTTGACCTCTTAGCTAGAGTTGAGGATAAGTGATGTGGCATCCTACATGGAGCCACCTCATCCTCCTCTCTCCCTTTTCTATTTATTGAAGTTCTTTTGCTTATTTGGGGTACTTGTGGTCTTGCATTTTTGGAGAGTCGAGGATTGTTGGAAGTGCTTGTGGATTGTTGGAACTTTTGGATGATTTCTTTATTTTGAGTATATTGGAGATTTACTTTTAGAAGAATCTCTATTATGGAAAGTTAGAGCCTTACTTTGCTTTTGTTATGCTTTATTTCTTGTTTATGTGATTGTGTTGAGTATTGTTTTCTTTGGAATGCTTGTTGGGTATGGGTAGATTGCCCGAGTTTGGAATAGGAGGAGACCATGGGGATATTTCATGTAGGGAGGCATAAGAGTTTACCCTTCGTTTGGAGGAGTTTGGTTAGGTGCCCCAAATTGTACAAAGAATGATTTCATTTATTTCTTGTTTGGGGGAGGTATAAGAGATTGTGGGAGGCATAAGAGTATGTGGGAGGTATAAGGGGTACTTGAGGGAGGCATACGAGTATTTAGGGGATTTGAGATATGCATTGGAGGCTTTAAGGTGGGCACCCATTCCTATTGGGAGGCATAAGTGGCCTCACCATAGCTCTTGCTCCTTTGGATTTTATTTTAAGATTTGTTTTTGTTGTTTTGTTGTTTTTATTTCTTGTGTTGTATTTTATTTATAAGTGGTTTCAAATGGTTGTTAAATATTTGTTTGTGTTGTGGAAGCTTGTTGTTTCCATGTGTTGGAACCATCTCCCATTGTAATGTGGTTAGGGCTTAGGGGCCAATGCAGAGGATGGCTTCTTCTCTTCATTAGATATCTTGGTAGTGTGGGAGTGTTTCCTCTCCCCCATTTTTTGCGAATCAAAAAAATATTGAAGGAGCTATCTTGTTGGAGTTGTGAAGCTTGGAGTTTTTGGAAACCTTAGGAACCTTTCCTTTGTGAAAAACTTATTGAATTTCCACTTAGGGTGGAGGAATATGTAATTATGGTATTTTATTTTGCATGCATTCTTGTATTATTTCCCACCTTGAGTGGAAGAATTTGTAATAATATTGTGCAGAGAAGTTACATTTCAATATTTGTATAATGTGTAAGAGAAAGAATCAAAATAGATATATTGTGTAAAATTTTAGTTGGAAGTTGCATTGCTAAAGAAAGAAAGTTACTTTCATTGTGAAGTTGTAATGTTGTAAATGAGAAATAAGAAATATAGAAGTTGTAGATGTTGAAAATGTATACATAGTAAATTTGAATGGAAAATAAAGTTGTTATAGTTGTTTTGAAAATATCTATGTTGTAATAAAAATGGGAATATGAGAACAAATCTGAAGTTATTGTCATTTGGAAATGTTGATTTTGTAATAAGAGAATAAAAATGTAATAATATATTTGGATATCTTTTTCTTATGGAATTTGAAAGAAGACTAGTTGTATAAATTAAATTAATCTTGTAATTAGATGTAATCGATTAGATTTGGAAATGCCTAAATGAGTAGATTTAACTAAAGAATGAACAAATAGAAATAAATCCCAAAGCTAGAGCTCTAGAGGTACAAAAATAAGATCGAATGTATTTTAGCATTTTTAGTAACTTTTAGTTTTTGTGAAATCTCGGAGTTTTAGGTTCTGGTCTTTAGAAACAGGACCTCCACCCTTTGCAGAGTGGCGGTCCTGTAACCGCCATTCAGATAAGGTGGCGGTCTCAAAACCGTTACTTAGTAGGGCAGCGGCTCATGGTTTGTCACCCTGTAGGGAAGTGGTCCCATGACTATTGGTATGCTCGGGTGACGATTTTGTCACTTACGATAGAACTTCTCGGATCCATGCTCGTGCTAAAATTTTAATCGATTTACACTAAATTTTAAGTTGTAAAATTTAACTAATAATCACCAGCAACTAAACACCGAGTAATCCCATGGATTTGAGTAATAAAACCTACAAATGGTGAATTAAAAACATTCTTTTCGTTTATAAAAATAGGTGTAGGGTCTTCCCTAAATTTGAAAACCCAAATACAAATGGCTTGAAATAAACCCATATTGGTGAAGAAAATCCCTCCCAATCATTGAGTGTAAGTAATAACAACAAATAAAATACAATCTAAACCCTTTAAGCTTGATCTCCTTGTAGAATCCACCATAATTCTTCCTCTTTAGCTCCCATGGCTTCCTCCTCTCCAACCTATAATTTGAGCAAAACAAATAGAACAAATGAGTAGAATAGAATGAAGGAAAGGCTTTATTAAAAATTCATAAGGATTTCTAGGGCTAGTTTCAAACCCTAGGATCTAGTGGCCAAGATTATTTTGATCTAAGGGTGGAAGATTAATCCTACTTTTGTTTGGTAGAAATGTATTTTAAATGTTTATATTAAATCCTTAAGGGTAGGTGTAGATGGGTGAATGGGGCCATTTAATTGCCTTAGAGTGCTAAACCTTTATTAGTTCTTAGCAAGCCTTAGGAGTCAATGGAAAGGACTCTAAGTTAATAGGATAATAAATTTAAATAAATTAAGATAAGGTAAACCTTTTAGGATTGAACAGTAATTAAAGAGAAGAAAACATTTCTTTAAGTAAATTAATCTATGGTACCTTCCTAATGAATAATCGATTAATGGACTCTAGAGATAAATTTGAGAATATATTAACTTTTAACTAGACCTAGTTCTTCAATCGTAAAGCTAAGTTTAGTGGTGTAAGTTAAAATAATGAACCCTAAGGGTCAAACACCCTTGTAACTTTCTTATAACTTAAACAAAAAAAAATTAGTTGTAGTTTTTGGGTTAAGTGTTAGCTTGTAGCATGTTCCTTGAACATCATTTTTTTTGGCATTACAGTTAGTCAATTATATTTATTGACTTAATGGCATCTTAAACCAATAGGAATCTCACTTGACGTTTCAGTTGGTAAGACAATTTTCTTTGGGGCTTCATTACGAGTGTACATGATTAAAACTTATATATATACATATTTTATTTTGAATTTTTTTGAGCAAGGTAGGAGTTTTTATTTTTATTTTAACTATATCCTCTATTGTTATAAATAAATTAAGACATAAGTAGGAAATGATCAAATGCAAAATTTTAATGCATGAGGAAGGAAATCCATATCGTATTTGATGCTTATTGGAGGCATATGCTTGGGTATTTTTATCATAGATTTCGACCGGTTAATCACATTTTCCTTAAATCCATAAATACCTTTTCACAACTCAATTTTGTGTATGTCTAACAATCATGACATTCTATAAAATAAATTTTTTGATATGCATTTTTTAAATAGTTCACAAGTTTCCTATGCTTCCACATTTGGCATATACATGTCTTCTAGCGAATAAAAATCATGACATTTGGAAAAAAATTCATCCAAAACTCTTATTTTTGCATATCCCGGGAGGCGGTGACAAGGGTTACAACATTGATTCTAGTACAAGTTATTTACATTAACTAGAAATTTCCAAATGTTATCTCAAAAATCTCAATCCAGAGCATTATGTGCAATTGTAAGAAAAAATTTGGCAATGGGAATTTTTAATGAAAACAGATCTTATATTATATTTTAATGCAAAAGATACAATGTAAATTTCAAAGAAAATTGGTCAGTATGAGAGCGTGCCCCAAAACTCCAAACAAGCTATGTCGATCCTAGGAGAACGAGAAAAAAACTAGGTTGAGCTTATGAGAAAACAAAAACTAGGCAGTGCTTAGAGGATTCCAAAAGACCAAATCAAAAAGTAGTAGTAAACATGCCTGAAGTAGGCGGCTTATTATCATTCGGCCACCCTGAGCTAGGTAAGTCTTTGCCAGCATCCAGAATATCCTAGCTAGTGGGATTTTATTCTTCTTGGTCTGGTTTTCCTTGAGTGGGGATAATGATGTTGAGGTGGGGAACTTTTTCGGAAGGAGGTGGAAGCATAGGTGGATTCTACCCATCAACAAAGGTGTGTTGTGTGGAGGCTCAAGAGAGCCCCACCTATCTTTGGACTTCCGGTGAGCCCCAACCTTGCCTTTGGTGAGCTCGAAAAGGAATCTTCGATGGTGAGGGTGTAGTGAGACCCAAACACATTAGAAATTTTTTCAATAAATTTGGTGAAGAGGGCCCGAAGAGTGTCAAGCATGACTGAAAGCACACCATTGGGAACATCAATGCCAACTACCATGGGTAGGTGGCGATGAGCGCCGTGTTGTAGAAGGTGGCACATGAGAAACATTAAATGGGGCTTTCCCCTAGTGTCACAATAGGGTCTAGAGGTGGTCCACCTCCACCATGACTTTGTTTGCTAGGACTTATATCTATAACAACACATTTGAGATCAACATAGATTTTTTATAAATGGAAAATTTTTGATCAACTGTAGAATTAGCAAAGAAAAAACATTTCTTTCTTTCCATATCTAAAAATAATTTTCCCTTGCAAAACATGCAAAATCTAGGTGAACATAGGAAAAATATTGGGATTATCCTCCAAAAGTATATACTACTAGGTAAAACAATGCGGTCTAAGCAAAAAGAAGAATGAATGAATCCAATTCTAGGAAATATGAGCTTTCAGAAAAAACCAAGAAAGATGTAGAATAGTTTCCAAATGGCCAAAAATAAACCTTGGTGTAAAACAAACCAGAGGAAATGGGAAATATTGGGTCCCACATAGATAGACTAAATAGTTTCAAATTGCCTACTCCAGGAGGATAGAGTGGATTGAATTCCCCATCATGTGTTGAGTTTATCCACCATGGGCAGATGAGGCGAGAGCCAATGATAGCCTTTACTGGCTAAGTAATTGTGAAATGGAGTGTCCACATACCATTTCCAATCCATCCACCAAGGGTGAGAAGAATGTACATCTACCTTATGTAGTACATGGTCAAGGACCAAGTTTATCACTTCATTATAACTAGCAAGGTCCATGTTGGAAAGTTGAAAACAAGTTTTAATTTCAGGCTAAGAGAACCAAGATTGCGAGTGTTTGCAGAATAAATATTGAATGGTGTGAATTCCACGTTTGAAAAATTTGAGCATGGAGATTCCTGGAACTTATGCAAGACACTTATCCTGTACCTAGAATATCGGTGACCACAAGAGGGATGAATGGTTAGTGGAAATACCATAATGAAAATTGTCTCCTTTCCATTGAAGCCAAGGTTTAATGCATTCCCATGCTTTCCAAATTCTCTTGAGCACAAAAGTTCCAATCACTTTGATAGGTAGTTGGGCTATGAGGATATTGATAAACCCAGTCCTTTCCACGTAGGAGGCCATTAGGTGAGCCTTCTTCAATGCCATGTTGTAGGAACACTTTCCAAGCTTCTTGGCCAATGATGCTTCTAACAATCCATTTCATGTATAGTGCCCACCCTTAGCGCTGAATGTCAATAAGGCCGAACCCCCAAGAGTTGCAAGGAAGGAAAAATATCTCCTATACCACACGATGAAAACCTATTCTGTAGAGGCATTAGCCCATACAAAGGGTTTGATAAAATTTTCATCTTATTAATAGAGGCTTTGGAAGGAACCCAACATGAAGAGTAGTAAACTGTTTAGCAAGAAATTTTGAATAGACTTTGAATTTTTAGGCCAATGATAAAGCTTTGGTAAGCCAATATCCTAGTTTTTTTCACTCTTTGAATAACATATTATCGAGCTCGGCGAGAGAGGCTTGAAAAAAAAGGAATACAAAGGAATTTAAATATTTCACCATGGGATAGAATCTTCCATTCAAAAGTGGTGATCCAATCGAGACACAAGAAGGAAAGATTTATGATAGCACCTTGGGTTTTTGCCATTGAATTGAAGAACCAGATCCTAAATTAAAAATATCGGGAATTGCATGACATTGTGAAGGTTGGCTTCATATTCAATGAGTGTAAGAAAGAAGTCAATTATAAAATTTCCATATAAAAATTGAGAATTGGGTGCATAAGGTAGCTTGATTCCCGTAACAATCCCCTAAGATTTAGAGTGGGCTAATAAATACCTACATCCTTTAGAAGCCAACACATAAAGTACAAGAGCCAAAGGTAAACCTTGGATAATGGAGAGAAAAATCCCAAAGGGTTCCCACTAATTCCATTGATAGTGATTTGATAAGAGGCATCTGCAAAGAGCATGTCAATAGATTGAATAAAGATGGGACCAAAGCTAAGGGCTTGGAGCATGGAAAGAATAAACAACCATTCAATCCAATCATATGCTTTCTCAAAATATTTTATTATAAACATGGTAGATTGATTTGGATCCGTTAGCCCATTACATGCCATCCCAAACAATAATGATGTTATCAAGGATATATCATCCTTGAATGAATCTTGTTTATTTTGGCTGACTAAAATCTAGAAGGATATTGTGAAGCCGCATAGCCAAAGCTTTGGAAATGATTTTGTAAGAGACATTCAATAGGGTAATAGGATACTAATAAGTAATTTTCTCTAGGTCTCCATGTTTAGGAATGAATTTAATGTTCCCATTGTTGATTTGTGGCTCTAATGTCTGGTTCTGTAGTCCCTCGATATAAACTTGGAAAAGGTATTGACCAAAAGAATCCCAAAGGGCTTTGTAGAACACACAGGGGAACCGATCGTAACCTTGATCTTTATCATTAGCCATCTACATGGTAGCATCATGAAGGTATTCAATGGTGAGCATTAAATTTTATATTACCTTCTAAGCCTTAGATAATTTGTATAGACAACACCCAGGACATCGATCAAGAGCTGTTAAGCTATGGAGGGATGTTGAACTTGAATCACAAGCTTTTCATGGTGTAAAAGGCTTGCAACATAAGTTGGGGATCGATAACCCAAGCTCTGTTGTCTATGATGGCTTGAATTAGCTGAAATGGTTTCTTGGCTCTGAGGGAAAGAAATAGTTCTTTCGAGACTCGATCGCCCATTTTGAGCTAGTGAAAATGGGCTCAGATTTATGCTCCCCTAGCATTGTAATTGTCAACAATTTGAATTTTCTTATGAATCTTTGCAACATGAAGTTGCTAAGTTTCAAAGAAGTGATCACCTTGAAGCACCACCACCTATAGACTAAGAGCTGAGGTGTTAGTGGAGTATAAGTGGTGCCTGATTTTAGCTAGATGTCTACCATAGATTCTAAGGAATCTAGTTGTTCGATTAATCACATTCTCCCACCATTAAATCAAACTGGTATACATAGGTGGATGATAACAATGGAAATGACTAGTCCACAAAATTAAGTTCCACACACGCTTGATACATTGAATGTGGGCCCATGTTTCATCAAGAAAACATTGAGGAAGAATTGGCCCTTTATAACAAAAATTACTCATATCATGCCAAGTGATATGAAAACATATTAAAGAGTGATCTAAAAGGACAAATTCAGGCATGACCTCCACTGGCATGGAATAGATGCTATCAAACTCATAGTAATCTTGAGATGAAAACATAGCTCTATCAATCCGTTAAAGTACTCGATATGTTCCTCCTTAGAGATTAGACATAGTCAACCATTCTTCTAACGTGGGAAAGTGAAAGGTGTTAGCATCATAAAAATAAAAATTATTATGGATAAAAACCACACCTCCCTTTCGCCTAACCTGTCCACCTCATCGTAAAGTGGAAACATTTATAAATGGGTGACTCAACCATATTAAAATCTCCACTTATGACCAAATACATATCAAGAATAGTGTTGGTAATCCACCACTCTGATTAGCGGTTTCAGCCGCATCATTATAGGCATAAATATTAATGAGGCCAAAAAGGCGGCCGTCAACATTAAATAGGACCCATATGACATGGTTGGTGGGATCAATGTAATGGTCAATTAACAAGGGCCACCATTTTGGGGAAAACCCCACACCTTGCTTTATGATTACTATAGAAAACCAATTTGTCAAGCTAGATGGATTTACAAACCACCCGCAATCTGAAAATCCTATAATTTTCACCTCCTGCAAAAACAAAACATCCAAAATAACAAATCTTTACCGAGTTTCATGAACAACATAGTTACTGGGAGGAGTATGTAAAACCCCAAAGGTTGCAAGATAGATAATTCATGGGAAATGGTGGTCAAGATCCATGTCACCATCCTCTAAAACATCAAGGGAATCATATTCCTTTTATAGGAATTGAGCAAAATTATGATGCAAAAAATCCTGTAATTTAATTTTTTTTCTGTCCATCGTATTCAATGTTATACTTCTCTTTGATTCATTCCACATCGTGATCTAGGTTATGATCTTAAGATATGTGAGAAGGAATTTGGGGCCTTTTGGAGGGCCCTTGTCAGCTATTTGGCAATAATAATAGTAATGATTGCGGCATAATGAGATTGCAAATAAATTTTTTTTGGTCCATGAGAACTGAGGTTTCTTGGAGCATACTGGAGTATTTTGGAAACTAGATATCTGTGTTGGCAGTGGCAGTTGCTTCTTTAGCAGCAAAAATTAGCTCTTTAGCTTGTATCTTAAGGGGTTATTCCTTAATAGGGGGATCCTATTGGCCATTGAAGCTAGAGGCCTTGAGTTGATGGGTTTTGTTATTGTTTTTCCGGCCCCCAACAACTTTCCAAGCTTCCTCTTACTTGGGTTTGAATGGTTTGGGAGTTTCTTTGGCCATGGGGAAGCTGAGAGGGACATAAAGAGGACAGTATTTGATCTTATGATCAAAATCTTGACCACAGAAGCAAGTTTTATGTAGATTGATATACATGACCGTTGAGAATAACATTTGTCTCCCATCTAAATGTCCACAAATTATTTAAGATCTTAGGAGAGATCAACTTCAAAACAAACAATCTTCTGTAGGAGAGCATGGTAAAATATATTTTCTTCGAGGCAGACTACCCGGCCAATAGAAGTGGCAATTTGTGACAGAAAAGGCACACATGGCAAGGGTAGGCTAGGGAATTCAACCCAGATGGGAACTTTAAGGGTGGTATATTCAGATACCATGAAATCCTTGTGCCATGGGGACAAAACAAGCAAAGAGTTGTGAACATACCAGGTGGTTTTATGATCTATAATATTGGGGGTATTATCGTGGTAAGAAAAGAAAAAAAAAAAAAACCTTTGGTCATGTTTTGGACACTTTCATCGACCCTATGGTGAGTCCAAACTATATTGACCTAAGATTTGAAGATGATTTCAGAGGGGATGCGACCCAAAAAATACCCAATGAGACAAAATTACTCTAACCATTTTTAGGAAACATTAAATTCAAGAAAGGAAATACCACATCAGGAGGAGAAACATTACCTCGTGGAATAATTGCAAAATGAACTTCCTGGGTCATTTCACTGGTGGTGCCGTTACTCAAAGCTCCACTATCTCCAACCAAATTTGTAACAACTAGGTTTGAATATGGCAAGGTAAGTGTAAATAGGATGCCCAAAGGGCAAGGAAACCTAGGAGGAACTATAGTAATAAATTATTGCAGAGAACACGAAAAGGCCACGTTATGACGGTGTAATAAGGAAAAACCTAACAAATCTAACTCTAGTTTTTCGTTAGAGCGCAAAGCATTTTTTCCTTCTCTTACCTATTATTTTATGTCAAATAAATAATAAATATTAAAAATAAATTAGCAATGGAATTTGGATAAACATGATAATTACATTTTCTTGAAACTTATAGTACCTTTTAGCGAACCCTTCCCTTGGATATACTATAGCCATTGCATTCTATGAGACAACATTTCTGTCAGGAATTTTGTCAAACAAATTAGGTTTCTTATGCTTGATTCCAATTTTCATATATATCTATCCGTGCACCATTAAACAAATCATTTTACACATCCTTAATCCTTCTCCATTATTTTTTGGTGGATGCCCATACCATGTTTCCAAATTTCCAAGACGTTTCAACACAACCATTTTTTGTAAAACCAACAATCATTGCTATATAAAAGACTGTATTTTATTTTAATATTTTTCAAATAGATCACTTGGAACTAAAATAAATAACCTTAATCTCCAATATGGTTTGAAGTGTATCCATAACTTAGTATTCAAGATCCCAATTGGGAAAAAACGTGTAGCATATTGAGTAGGTTATATAGTTTGACTCTACACATGTCAATTGCATTGGTTTTAAGGATTCTAAGATACCCCTTTTAAACAAAAACCAATGTCTACATAAAAACATCCAAAAAAATAAAAGAAAAACAATGGTGCATAAATGGCAAGAGAGTTCCATGTGTCCGTATTTATTTGTGTATTGTGTAATACAGTCCACAAGCTTTTGGTGTGCATGCCCCTTGCTCATATCACAAGAGATTACAACATTAAACAAACTATTCTCTATCCTTATGCTTTTACGGGTGTGCATGTATTGTTCAAATGCGCCAAGTGTACGCCTCCAAGATTTGCATAAAAATTTCCCTAAAAATTGCAACTGGAACATCAGATAAAAAACTATCCTCCAATTTTTTAGAATATCTCATTTATCTTTTGGCATGGGTGAGAAGAAATTTTTGTGAAATATTTCAAAGTATTTTTGTTTGGTTATGAAAAGTTTTTAATGGAGCTTCTATGGATTCCAACATGCTAAAGGAGGAATAAAGAAAACTAAAACCAAAACTCAACACTCCCATGCCCTAATTCTCCCTCTTAGGAGTTTCATTAACTTATTATTTTGTTACTTTTCTTATTATCTAAATTACTAGTATATGTGAATACACACATACACACACACACACACACACACACACACACACACTTTTCCTTATTTTAAAATATGTAAGTATATAAATGTATATATCTAGATGTATATATATAGATATATCTATATATTAGTATTTATTTTTATTTATTTATTTCATTTTATTTTTACCTCTCCAAAAATAACAATTGTCTTAATGACAATCTCATGAAATTCAAATTTATGGGTGAATTGTCATGTAGCAACCAAATAGTCATCAAATTTAATGTTGAGAATAAAAGTGAACTAACTCCATTCCCACCCTTACTTCCGTTATATGAGAGCCTCTAGATATACAATGTTTTAACTTTTTCTACTGAAAATAATAAGGTTCAAGGGTAAAGGATAGACATGAAATGTCCCGAAACCAAGAGGGAACTACATTGACGAATACAAAAGAGAGACTCAATTTCATGAAAGAGAGAGGATAATGCAAAGATAGGAGGGTAATTACATCTCCCCCGTTTATAAGAGAATCGTCCTCTATGCGAAATTACGTCAGGGTAACAAGAGGGATTAGAAAACTAGGAAAATTTATCAAAGACAATTCCGTTTAGTGAAAAGGGATTTTTTTCTTAAAAAACAACCATCATAAAGTTAAACACATTTTATAATTGTTTGAATTTCTTAAAGTTATGTGAAGATTGACATTTCCCTTGATTTTATTATTCAATCAATATTTTTCTTAATAACAATTCTTATTTTTAAAACTCGAGATATTGCATTGTTCAACACTTTGAATACATATTGAATTCAAATTTTAATTTAGTAGTCATTTTGGAACACATTCACTTATATTTTATCATAAGCGTGCTCATAATTTATTAGCTTAATCATTTGCACAATTCTCTTGTTCAAAGTGTTTATAATGTTATGGATTGTTAAGAATTACAATTTTAAATTTCTAGTAGGTTTCCCAAACTAATTAACATCATGGTATCAAAAATTCCAAAACACAACATTAACAACCTAGAAAACAACTTTTTAACACATTTTCATAACTGTATCACAACAAGAATTTCAACCCCGCCATGGGAATGATAATAATGCTCCATTCAACATGGAACTCATAACACATACCCTAATTATAGATCAAATATACAACACATTCCTAACGTAAAATAAAGTATCATAAAATACATATCCAATAGGTTCTACATGACTCAAAACCATGACTATAACACAAAAATAACAAGATAAGATCCCATAGCATATGTCCATAAAGAGGAGCATCAATCCTCAAACATCAAAATATCACAAGAGTAATTCATGAATCATACATACAAACTCCATATACCTCAAAATAGAGAAAATAATCATAGTGCCAACTAGGCAGAGTAACTCACCAAAGATCCCCATGACCTAAATATAAGAGCTATAGTGCAATATTAGGTGAGTCACTCAACAAACAACCTCGTCACCTAAATGTAAGAATCATAGTACAAAATATAGGCTCGATCACTCACTAAGAGCCCTGTCACCTTATCTCTCCATTCAATGAGGTTGAGTCACCCTATGTCCTTAGAAACATAAAGCCCTGTAACCTTTACCCAAGTGGCATAATAACCTCTAGCTCTAAATTTACAAAACCCTATGACCCCCTTTGGGGTGTACCGAGATACAATGAAGTAGTTCGGTAGGCTCAACCACTCTATGGTGAATCTCATGACCCTAATCCATCACATCAAAATAATAGAACCGACAAAACAAGCATTTTTAATCACCAAGTGACATCAAATCCCAAGCCTTGGGATAGGCTAGAAAAAAATTTAAACTCTAAAAAAATGGCTACATAGCCACAAGAATACAAAGGCCTCCTATAAGAAAAAAATAAAAATAAACTCAAAAAATTGAAGAACACATCAATCAACAAAAATATTGGTTCTTACATTGTTAGGAATATAATTTTTAGTGCTTACATTGTTTGTTACACTCATATTATTTTAAAGGGGTCATTTTTAGCTACTTTTAGGAGGTATTTTTCCTACCTTCATGGATATATAATAACCAATGTATTACGCTAGAAAATATAGAAGAAATTAATAATTTCTTATGCCGATTTGCTACTAGACCTTCATTTGGCATCAACAATTTTTTTTTTTCTTAAAGAGTTCTAATGATTTTATTGGGGTAGTTATATTCGTCCATTTCCCCTATATATGGCGTTATTATTTTGAATTGTGTTCTCTGTACCATCATAAATTCTCCACAATTGTATTCATTTGATGTCATTCAGAGGTCGTGAATGTCTGTCCTAAGTAAATGTTTTACATTTTAAATCTGTATTCATATGATCTATTGGTTGTCGATTTCTACAACTACAAACTTGGTCGTGACAGCCATAGCGAAGCATTGGAAGAGGTAAGGAGTTTCAAAATATTTGTTCTTTCAAGATTGAAGGTTCTGATTTGTGCATGAGATCTTGCATTGATTCATTGATTCTATATGAAATCATCACGATTCATGCTAAAACTACCTTGGATCTGTTTTGGATTTATTACCTTGATTGTCATCATCAGCTACGAAATATTGCTAGGCACCTACATCATTTTTTCATTGCATGCATTCGTATCTTTCCAACTTGGACTGTGCTCTAGCATTGGGCATCAAACAAGATTTACATTTTATTAACAGAGTTTGTTGTGGAGCAACTTGGCAACATTGTGCATGGATCTATTTACATGTGGATGTGTAGTATTCATTCATTCCTTACGCAAACCCGAAGTGGCACGAATTTGTATCCACAAACATTGCGCAGAGCCTCACATACAAATCTTCCTTCCATTGAGAAATATGTGTTGCTTTGCATGTGGGTCTCGTGTTTTAGACACGCCTTCAATATCTTAGTATGACATATACACAAGGTTTCATGGTGTCTTCATTGTAGTTAGGAGATAAGTCACGAGGTTCATGTTTGTGTTTGTGTTCTTTGAGGATTAAATTTGGCTATTATAATTTTCATTAAAAAAAAGATATAAATACACAAAATTTTCAAAATAGCTAAAACATTACTATACAATTTGATCATAAACATATAAAATAAATAATATGAAAACTTTAAAAAATAAATATAATTTAAAACTTAAAAGATAAATCAAAAATCAAAACAAACATAAAATACAAATTAAAAAATAGAACAAAACTTTAAAAAGATATAACGTATAACTAAAAGCACGTGTAAGTTATAACATATTATTGATTTAATTTTGAGGGTTTCATCAAATCCTTCGTGTCCGAAGCTCAACATTAGAAAATAATTGAGAAAGTAGTTTTCGTGAGCATTCTTAAAAATATTCCTCCTCACACATTGCGGACAGCTCCAGCCGCACCACACCGATGATTTTTCATACCACGAAGAGACAAGTAACAGAGCTTTTTAGCCATGGGGGCATTCCGTGCACTGGTTAGGGCCATTTTCGTCTGCACTCTGTTGTACAATTTATAACGATTTTGACCTACCTTTATGCGATTTGGCTTGGCTATTTTTTTTAGACATGTTCCGGCACATGTGGATTTTATAGCCTAACTGTATCAAATATTTTTTGATTTTTTTCACACCATAAAAAATACGGTGAATTTTGAACTTGAAGGATTATATCCGCCAAACCCTGTGACATAGGTTAGGAGTATAAACATTTTTTTTGGTCTGTTATTCTCTAGTCTATTTGTATTATGTATTATTAATTCAGAGTCGATTAGTATAATGTACAAGTTCATTTTCATTTGTGAGTAAATAATTAAAAGTCCAACGTTTTAATCGGTCAATGTTTAACATTATCTTTTTGTTACATTAGAAATTTTTATTAAAGTTTTCACTGTAACAATTATTGAGTCAAGAAATTAGTAGTATTTGTTCTCTATTTAAAGTGCTAGTCTTTTCAAAAAGTATCTTGAGTCATTGTTGAAAGATTCGTTTATGTTCATCATTATCGGGGTCGATTAAGTTTGTTGTCTCTTTGTTAAAAGTTGTTAACATATAGTGCAACACTCGGTGATAAGTCCATCACTTTGGAAGTTGAGGAAAGTTTGACCCCTTGAGATGTATCTTTATTTTTAGGGTTTTGATGCATTTTCTAGGGGTTTTGGTGATTCTTTCATTCCAAGTTTATAACAACATTAACAACCTAACTACGATAGACATGTGACAAGAACTGAAGGTTTCACATCATCTGGTGAATCTAGGAAATTTTTTCCAGACTTCATGCACAAATCGGGGTGCCTAAATTACAAACCATGGCATCCCGGGCTCCCCAACCCCTTCTCTAGGCACCTAGACAAGCCGAAGCACTCGGATATACATTTTCTCAAGCTCCCATGTGATGGTCTCCCATTTCCATTAAGCATGTCTTCACTCGACATAGTCCCATGGAACCATCAAACTAATTAAGAATCTTCCAACTCTTTTTCCACATTAAGGTTTCATATTTTTATTTCTTAGTTTTCTTGAGTTATTTCCTTCATTTATTTCTTCATTATTTACTACAAGCTTGCATTATATTAGGTTAGGATTTTACATTTAAGTAGAATCAATGTTAAAAATGATTAAAAATACATAAATAAAAAAAGATCAAGAATCGGTGACGATTGGGGCTAAAATGCTAATTCTTAAAAATCTTCGACAAAATATATAATCATTGATGACAGAAAGGATTGACAATGCTCGAGATAAACTTTAAGGATTCTATAATCGTGTGAGATTAAAAAACAAAGATTCAAATGTATTTTTAGGGCTAGTGAACGAGAAAGAGGCTAAGGGGCTGATCGACGGAATTACTTGTGGAAACTACATATATTATAAAAGTTGGGAAATGATTAGATAGAATACAAAATGAAAAATAAGTGTAAAAGATGGTATAGAAGACTGGTTATAGGCTATATTTGATATAAAACAAGATTGATAAAGATGAAAAATAATGTACTAACCTTATTATCCATGTGCAATGGTAACAAAGCTCCAAGAAGATTGAATGAAGATCTAATGAAATTATCTAATATTTTTGAAGGGTGTTGATGCTTTGAAGTGAAATGGTATTGTATGAAGGTGTAGAAACCATCTTGTGATTAACTAGGAAATAGAGGAGAGGGTGGCTATATAGAACGATGACTTCGACGATCTCCAAAGTGATCATGGATTGTTGTTGAGTTTCTTAGAGATGTAGAAAACTAACAAAGGAAAGATGGAAAATGGTTGAAACCACTTGAATATGAGGTTTCAGGTTGTTTTATAAATATTGGGACATTAGGGATACGAGTAGAAAGAGGTCGGGGGTTAGGGTGGGTAGGATAAATTAGGATATGTTGGTTTTAGATTGTTAGGGGAGGGTAAATGAGATTTACATTGGTAAATTAGGATTTATAATTGTCTTTTATAAGGTACTTAATATAAGGAATAATAATTATAATGTGATTAATGTATGTCGTCAGGTCACCTAGGGGTAAAAATTCATGTCTACATTTTCTACTTTTGTTGATTTATTTATAGGCACAAGTGTGAGACAAAAATTAGTGCGAAGATGACCCATTTTTATGATAATGATATTCTTACCTCCCAAGCCAATGATAAAAAAATTTAGTAGTTGGATTGGTTGGATTTTTTTTCGTAAGATGTTCCAAGATTTTGATTGTAATCTTAAATGACCAAGTGGAGGATTTTTGTAGAGATTGCGGTAATATTTGAAACACATGGTAGGGGACATTATATAGCCTTTGGATGGCGATGCTAATGTAGAACACCTACAGATGTGTTCTTTTCGAATAGTGAAAGATAGAGAGGATCCATGGGATTGCTCTCGCAAGGATGTGTGAAGCCATAGGACCAAAATGTCAAAGGCAACATTCATAATGTATGCAAAACTTAATGTATAGTCAAAACCATGGTTTGAGGAAGTGATGGACATAAAACTAAATTCCTAAGGTTTGTGATGCTTTCATGATGTGATAAGAGAGTTATAGGTGACCAAAATATATTAGGTGTGCAAAAATATAATTAATCATTGGTGGTTGGGGATCTCCAGGTATTTTGGGATACATGATTGGCGGTGATTAAAGATTGCTGGAGATTCTACAAATATTAAATAAATAAGCCAAGTGGGTATCAAAAAATGACTCATTTTCTATGTTTCATAATGTGATTTGAGAGATCTGGTTAGTTTTTTTAGTTTTTTTGAGATATGGAGTCGAGAGGAAATGACAAAAGAGGCAAAAAAATTAGGAGTAGGGTAAGTGGGTTTAAATTTATTATTTCATTTTGATTTTTGTGATTTATTTTATTTTTTATTCTTTTTTGAAATATAGAGTGTGAACTCTTGATCGGTGATGATCATACAATCGGAGGTGATTGTTAGGATTGATGTCAAATGGTTTAGTAAAAGGTCACCGATTAGCAATCAACAATGCTCAAATTGTTTTTTTAATAAAATTTATACATGAAGTTTTTGTGAGTTTTTGTAGGTGAGGGTCACCATATATCTTTGTGAAAGATTCTTGGAGATGTTGGATATGATTAGGGGATGTTAAAAATTTTGAGTGGGCCCATTTTAAGATCATTGGTTTCGGTGGATTTCACCACTAACATTAGATTCCTCAAGATGTAGGGTTGATGGTTCCATTGATAGATAGATGGGAGATGATTACGGGAACATTTTGGTTTGGTAATTGTGAGATAAACATCACTTTAGAGGATTTGTACAAAATTTTATGATTTTCTATTCAGGGTGAGTGGATAGTATCCTTCACTTAAGAGGCCCATATAGAGACCATGAGATGGTTGTATGGAGATGATGCCTTGAATATTACGTATATATCAGGAGATTTCATATTGAGAGCTACTATGATGCAGAGGTGACAAATAAATGGATGATTTATGTGGATATGTTGGAAAATTCATGCTATGCATTGATGTATTAAGGGTGTGACATGTTTCTGTGGAAATTTGTGGCTGTTGTAGCTGTTATGGTGGAGCACCAGACAATATATGCCTGACGATGTGTATTTTTGGCTCATGTATACCATGAGCTATTGATTTATCTGATTTATAGGAAGTTTGAGTTGGATATGGGGTTTTTCTTACATTGTTGGGCTTACAAAGCATATAGCTATAGTGAGGCCACTGGGCCTAATTTTGAGATCAAGATACCCAAAAAGTATGTGGTGGGGTTTATGAGGTGGAGGTTTTATTAGATGAGGGATGAAGGAGAAAACAAAGAATACACCTACTATGTTGATTGACTAGGAGTTTTTCAATGGATGACATTGTTTGGATGCCATATTTGATATTTCGTACATTGTCGGACATGGATGTGGAGTTGGTAGGATTGGGTGGGTAGGATGGATTTAGGAGAGGAGGGAAGAAATGATATAGGTGGTAAATTTCCTTATGGTGTGGAAGTAGTTTGACTTCCTTAACAGATATTGTTTTCTCACGAAGTGCACCTATTTTGAAGGATGACAAATTTGAGTGTCTTTTCTTTTTCCTCACTTCTTTGGATATAAAATTAAGATACCTCACGAGATGTGGGTATTCTGATGTGAGGTGAATCTCCATATTACTAAGGTTTGGTTACCTTTTTAATGTTTAAATTTATGTACTTCATGGTGTGTATGATGGCTTTATGTTTTCTACTTTTATCATCTATATGATTTGAGAATGAGGTGATTTTCTTACTCTTGTTGTAATCATGACTAGAACACAAGTAAAATGTAGCCTTCTTTCGTACTTGCACTTTGAAAAAATAGTTAGAAAAATTTAAAGCCATAGGATTTTATTTTCATAATCTTGTTGATCTCTTGTTTTGATATTACTCGAATGATGATGTTCTACTCTTGTATTTCCTTCGATAATTTCTAATTTCAAGTACATTTTCGAGAGAAATTTTAGTTTTCTAAAAGCTGTGAATAGAAGAGGAAAGAAAATCCAGATCTCTAACAATTTTATTGTTATTTATGTACCTACTAAGGATGAAAAGGGTGGTACGAAGAGAAATGTAGAAAATGAGGAGATGTGGGTAAAATCCATATGAAAAAAAAATTATGGATTTTCTCCTTCTCTTCTAATCATAGTTCATATACATGCACTTTCTTTTCTTATACTAAATTTTAAAGTTATTCCACATGGCTTGTGTGGGTCCGTTGTACCTTGAAATTGTGAATTAAATGAAAATATATTATTGTAATGAGTTGTAAATACTTACTTTTGCATTTCTTTTCATTAACGTGATGTTAAATGAATTCTTTGCAACTCAAACACTAAGAAATTTTAACTTAATCATAAATAATGAATCAAAATTACGTTGATTGAAATTGGAATAGTTAAGAAATGAAAAGAAACAACCTACTTCAATTCCTTGAAATGGACCGACTATTTTTTCAGTTTGGGATGTCCATATTTAGCTTATTTTGTCTTTCCTATCGTAGTCGTGGTCTTGCATCGGTTCTGAGGGTGATGCATGATCATGACAAATATGATGATGTATGAAAAGACATATTAGGAGGAAGATCAACATTATTTAACAAACACAAAAACATTTCAAACCCTTCTCCCTTTAGTTAGACCACTTAAACCAAACCCCTTCAATCTAAGAAATAAAGTTTTGAGTTTACCTCTCATATGAGTGTGAGAAATGTCAACATTTCGGCGATTAATGGGATTAGTTATTCTCTAGCTTAAATACCAGTTCCTGAAACTCGTCAATTGGGCATGGCATCAAAGCCCAAACCAATTCTTTCATTTCACATTGAAAATTATTCCTTTCCAAAACAAACTAAAACAAGAACAGATCTAGAAAACCATATCTCGTGCATGAAATGCACTTATTGAATTGAAAAAAACAACATGTGTGCATGAGCACTTTATTGAAATGAAAATTCTACCTACCCTACTCTAACTAGCTACAAATCAAGCTAAACAAAACCTAACAGAGGATGCAAAAATTATCTTCTATTTCTAAATAAAGGAGTTCGTGACATCAACTTGTAAAATAAATAACAAGACAAAACTTGAAACGATACATGTACCTTTATTTTGCTCCAAAGACCAGTTCAAAATGTGAAGAATGTCTCAATTGCATTAGACACTTTTTCTAGAAGGATTTGAGGCTAGATTCTGAGAACATGAAACTTTTATTTTTGTTCTAAAATAGGCACAAATTTTGGTACTGCTGAAATAGGCTTTAAACAAGCCAAATAAATGATACGACATAGCCTCCTTACAATTTGGAAGGTTGATTTTTCTGATTTGCACCTTATTTTAAATTCCTTCTTCTCCATATGTGATCATGCTGGGTAAATGATAAGAATGCTTATCTTTTTATGAAAATTTTATTCTGCATTTCATTCATAGGGACAATCTGACATTGATTTGAAGTCATTTCATCCTCTTCAAGATGTTATTCATCCTCTCTCATGACTGATTTCATTCCTTCATCATTTTGATTCATCATGCAACCTGAAAACTCATGTTTATCCTTTCCAAAATCTAATTTCCCATCTTGGTTACTTGCAACATATTCGATATCCTCTATGAACCATTGTAACACTTCAATAATGCAGCAATTTCCAAACATGCAATACAATAAAGTTATTTATATTCCACTACATCATCCTCATCCCTTTTTAGCTTTTCTTCTCCATTTATATCCTCATTTTCATCATTGAAAAGGAAGTTTATCAAGATGAAAACATGTTGTTCATGCATTAAAAATGTTGATTCATTTTCAAATATGACTTGAAATCCTCTTGATTGACATTGATTCTTCCTTCTCTTTAGATTTTGCAAGTTGGGTTGAATTGGTAACTTGTAGGAATAAGGTGCCTTCATGTATAATACACTCATAACATTGAGATTATTGATCATATCCCTCTTGTGCTTTTTCTTCTACATAAAAAAATTCCACCTCTTGCATGGGTTCTTTCTTAAACTGTGGAACATGATCAAATTGAAATTTTGAGACCCATTTTTCAAATTCTTCATGAAATCCATCCTATTATTTTCTTTACTTTGTTACCCCTCCTGGATAATTTTATGATCTTCACCTTCATGAATTGGCTTTTGTAGATGAAGGTGGGGGTGGTCAGGTCTCATCTTGATTTTGCATTTTTTGGGCAAAGGAATGAGGTTCAAAATTTACATGTGAGGAAGTTGGATTTAGAACAGTAGTAGAAAGAAAAAATGGAAACTTAAATTTGGACCCAGTATATGATTGTGGAATAGAGCGGGTAGAATTTAAAGTATCCTAAAAAATTGGAAACTAATAATCTGGTTGCATTGGCTAGAAAGGAAGGTATGTGGGCATTGGATTCTGATGGGGAAGGTAAGTAGGAACATCTCGTTGACAGGGTTCCTCAACCTGATGCCCATCATCCTCTAATGCTTGAAATTTTTCAACATTTTCCTTGATAGCTAAATATCTCTGCTCTAATCTATTAAGCTTAATTTCAAAATCTTCTTCTTATGTATAATTAGCATAACCATCTGCATAACCTTGACCTTGAACAACATAACGATTGTCATATTGATAATCATATTGATATGCAAGGTTCGGGTTATGGGGATATTCATTTTGATAGGGGTCATAGTACTGATCTGAAGGAGAATATGGGTAAAATGGAGGTGGATCTGACTAATTATGCTATTGAAAATGGGGATTCATGCTTGCATTACCTCATAAAGTATGAAAAAATGAAAAATAGGTATGTTACTTATGAAAATAGGTTGCACGGACGGACAACAAAAGAACCAAATCTATATTCTATAAAATACCTCAACAAATTGTAGCTGAAAAGTTGATGTTACCTTGGTCTTTGAAAAGCATATGATTGGTTTGAAATCAGCTTCACAGAAGTGTGAGATAAGTTCTTTAAAAATTCAAATTTCGAACTCAACAAATTTGTTCCAGTCCACCGAGCATGCAAAAACCTTATAGCTATCAAAAGTGCACCTTTTTTAGGGGTGAGAGATTTGTGTCTTTAATTTTCCCTCACTTCTACAAATAAAGAATTGAGACACCTCATGGGATGTGGGTCTCCCGGATGTGAGGTGAATCTCTAGATTAGTAAGGTTTGGTTCCCTTTTGAAGGTGTTTTCATGTAGCTCATGTCTATTTTTGATGGCTTTGTCTTTTCAACTTTTATAAGTTGTATGATTT
Organism: Taxus wallichiana var. yunnanensis; assembly: GCA_018340775.1. Lineage (NCBI taxonomy): Eukaryota > Viridiplantae > Streptophyta > Pinopsida > Cupressales > Taxaceae > Taxus > Taxus wallichiana. The sequence goes on from CM031237.1 coordinate 385,396,409, forward strand.
GAGAATGAGGTGTTTTTATTACTCTTGTTGTAATCATGACTAAAACACAAGTAAAATGTAAATTTTTTTGTACCTACACACTGAACAACTAGTCGAGAAAAATTGAAATACATAGGCTTTTCTTTTCATTATCTTGTTGATCTCTTCTTATGATATGACTCTAAATGATGATGTTATACTCTTGTATTTCCTTCCGTAATTTTTATTTCAAGCACATTTTTAAGAAAGATTGTTTTTGTGAAACTTTGAGTACAAAAGGAAGGAAAATCTATAGCTCTAACAATTTGTATTCTTCTTCACGTACCTACTAAGGATGAAAACAGGGGTGGGAAGAGAAATATGAAAACAAAGGAGTTGTGGGGAAATCCATCTAAAAGTAGTCAACAATGGATTTTATCCCTTCTCTTGTGTTCATAGTTTCATATACATGCACTTTCAATTCATGTATTAAATTTCAAAGTTATTCCCCATGGCTTGTGTGGGTCCAATTTACCATTAAATTGTAAAATAAATGTAAATATATTATTGTGATGAGATAAAAATACTTCCTTTTTAATTTTTTTCATTAACATGATGTTAAATGAACTCATTGTAACTCAAACACTAAGAAATTTTTACTTAATCATAATTAATGAATCAAAAGTACCTTAATTAAATTTAAAACCGTGAATAAATGAAAATCATCAACCTACCTCAATTCCTTGAAATTTATTGTTTCTTTGTTCTCTTTGGGATGCCCATCTTCACTGCTTTGTCTTTCCTCTGTGTCGAGGTCATGCATCGATTCTTGAGGGGCTGATGCATAATCATGACAAAGATAATGCATGGAAAGACATCTTAGGAGAAAGATTGACATTATGGAATAAACATAGAAATAGGTCAAACCTTTCTCCCTTTAGTTATACCACTTAAATAAATCCCCTTATATACGAGAAAAAATGTTTCAAGTTGCCCTCTCTCACAGGTGTGAGAAATTTCAACATGTACTTGGTGAGATAATTATCTATTAGGGAGATGATTCGAGAGGGGATTTCCTTCACCAAGAACAGATGAGGTAGGGAAGGTCAAGGAGGCACAAGATCGAAGACCATCGATATGGATAATAATAGAGTTCTAGAGGGATTTAATGAGTGGTGTACACAATAGTTGTCTACCCGAGGATATATGGTGGGGAGGAGGTAGAGGAGAGGATATGAGCATGAGGAAGGTGAAGGTGGTGAGGATATTTTCATTATATAGAAAAATTGCATTTTTTTAGGGGTGAGAGATTTGTGTGTCTTTACTTTTCACTCACTTCTGTCAATATACAATTGAGACACATCAGGGGCTGTGGGTCTCCTAGATGTGAGGTCTTAGGAGAAATATTGACATTCTAGAATAAACATAGAAATAGGTCAAACCTTTCTCCTTTTAGTTAGACCACGTAAAAAAATCCCCTTATATTTGAGAAAAAAATGTTTCGAGTTGACCTCTTGCATGGGTGTGAGAAATGTCAACAGATACTGGTGAGACAAGTTTCTATTGGTGAGATGATTCACAGAGGGACTTTCCCGCACCAATAGTAGATGAGGCAAGGAAGGTCAAAGATGGACAAGAGCAGAAGGCCATAGATATGGATAAAGATATAGTTTTAGAGGGATTTCATGAGTGATGTACATAATAGTGGTCTACCCGAGGAGATAGGGTGGGGGAGGTAGAGGAGAGGAAAGGCAGAGGAGGAGGGTTAAGGTGGTGAGGATCTATCCTAGCTATAGGAATCCTTTGATGCATTACAGATGGAGAGAGATAAGGTGGTAGTGGAGCATGAAAGAACTCACTTGGACCGAGACACCCTATAGTAGGAAAGATATAAGGTACACTTAGAGTGTGATACATATTAGCAATAGTGATATATGTATCATCGAAAATGGGAAGCGTTGTGGGTGAAATATGGAGAGATGGGGAAAGATTCAAATGTTGTTGGTAGTGTATCCTAGGGCATAGGACTAAGTGTAGTGAAAGAAATGCTACATATATGATGAGCTCCCATAGCATGATGGCATATGGGCACTCCTAGTTTTGTGACTATTTAACAATATTGGGCATTGGGAGAGGTGATGAGGTATTGTGAGCATCGGTGACATAGAGATTACTAGGTGTATCTCGTTATGGTGAGCATAGGGTAAGAGAGCATGTATAAAGCTGACATGATACCTCAATGAGGAATTTGAGTGTCATGCATCCTTTCATAGATTCGAGACATGATGGAGGAGTAGCAGGAGGCTAAGGTAGAGATCGAGTTTTGATTTGTATTGTAAAACATAGTATGTGGATTTTTTTATGACTCATATGTAGATGCTTTTGTATATGAGCCATCTTGAGGTGTTTTTAATAAACAATATATATATATATATATATATATATATATATGATTATGACTTTGAATTCATGTGTTATTGATTAATTTTGATGTGATGTTGTATATGAGTTTGTGATGAGATATCAAATATTTTACATGTTTTATATATATTTGATATAATGTTAGATGTGTAGATGTTGATATTATGTGACTCAAATGTAGTGATCTTGACGTATGTTTCAAAATGTCATCTATCATGGTTAAGGATAAAATGTGTAATATTTTCTTTTTGAATTGGATTTGATACATGTGTGATTTTATGCTAAATTATAAATGTATGAAAGGCCTTGTAACAAATGTTAACATATAACTAATCAATAATTAGTCACATGTAGGATCTTGGATATAGATGGAAATGAGCTTATATACCTTCTTACAACATGGGAAGGGTTGATATGTAGTTTGTATAAGGGGATTAGGTTCTCCTTTGATGGCTTGTTGGCTTATGCCCCAACTATATTTTATTGGGAGAACTAAATAATACAGGAAGTTTTCTTATTGATGGGAAAGTTGATTGATGCGGGAAGATTTCCTAGGATGATTTTTATTATTTTAACTTTTATATGATGGTTGATTGATACGGGATGACTTTTATAATGATCTTTGAGTAGCCATCACTCAAGGGAATGGTCTAGAGTTTTTATTTGTATTGTAGATATTTTCCTTTGTGGGATAAGTATGTATTTGATTGGCGATTATCTTTTGCAAGATCAATCTCTATATAAATAATATGATTAATATTTTTCCTTCAAGCGATCAGTTTATATATAATTAAGAACATGCATATATATATATATATATATATATATATATATATATATCACCTTTTAGCTGAGGGTAGGCCTAGTAGACCATTAAAGGAGGGGAATTGACGTTTGTAAAATATACAAATGTGCATGCCTAGCATGTTTTCAGTTGGTAGATAAAGGTTAGATGGGTGTAATGATTGTGAAATTCCTACTTATGAAGAGGAACTTTTGATGTGGAAAATGCAATGAACAATGGTATTCAAATTTAAGGTTGTAGATACATGATGCGATAGGGGACCGTAAAATTTTAAATCATTAGGATGATAAGTGACTGGTTGGTGCTTTTATGAGATCTTTGATGTGACTAATTTCATGAAAGTAGATGTGTTAACAATAGAAAGGCCACAAGTTCAAGGAATTTAGAGGTTCCTTGTCAAGACTACAATTGTGAAGGCTAAGTGATAGGATCCTAACCAATATTTGTGAGTGATGACATATAGAATAATCTAGTTAGGAGAAAACTTTCCACGTTTACTCCTTTCTAGAGTAGTGACATTTTGATTCTCTTTAAGGAAAAGATCACTAATATTAAAGTCATGTTCTTTGACATGTTTTTTGTATGATATTTTGATGTATTCTTGATAGAAATGATGATGTTCAAGGGTTGTTGGGTGGTATTCATCTAACATTTCAAGTTGTGCAAAGATTTCTTTATGATAATCATCATTAGAGATAAAATATCTGAGGGATATACAGAGAGATTGAATTTGAACTTCAAGGGTTAGAACCTCCTTCGAGCCATAGATAAAGAGAAGGTTATATCACCTATAGGATTACAGATACTAGTTTGATAGGACCATAGAAAAACTAAATTTGGACATGATAATTCCTTCCTTCTTGATCCACGGTTTTCATGAGGATTTTTTCTATTGTTTTGTTAGAATCTTATGCTTGACCATTTTCTATTAGGTAGTAAGTGGATGAGAAGCTATGTTTGATGTTTTATGTGTCAAAAATATTTATTGTCTTTTTATTTTTTAAATATTATTTATTATATGTGATTATCCAATGAGGAATGTCAAAACAAAAATAATGTGATGGTGGATGAAGTCAACGATCTTATCATCTTTAGTAGAGATGAGGGGAATAAATTCCACCCATTTTGTAAGGCATTCAATATATGTGATGATAGAATGATTTCAATGAGAGGAATGAGGGTTGATGAGTCCAATGAGGTCAATTCCCCATTGTGAAAATGGTCATAAATCTTAAACGATTTATAAGGCTTCACTAGGAATGTGAGTAAGGTTGGATTGTTGTTGACACTTGACGCATTTCTTGACGTATGCCTAGTAATTTTGATTAAGGATTGGTGACTAATATCCCATCTATAAGATTCATTTAGCAATCGATATACCACTAAAGTTTCCACCAGATATTCCATCGTAGACTTCTTGGATAGATTTAGTGGATTGATGAGTTTTGAGGAATCAAAGAAGGAGGTGTAAAAATCTGCATTTGTAGAGAGCATCACCTACGATGATGTACCAGTTAGTGCATATAAAAACATATTTTATAATTTTAAGATAGATCGAGGGGATTTTAGACTGACACAAATAGTTATAGGTTTGAGTGTACAAAATATATATTTGATTATTTTCGATAAGTTTAATAGAAGGGAGTTCGTCAATATGTGATGGTTGATCGAATATATGTAAAACGATGAACAAAATGTAGTATTTTGTTGATAAAGGGATAATTTATGAGATATAAACCATAGTATCTATAAATTCTTTTGATGATCAAGGAATTATTTAGATCTTATATCGATGAAAAATATTCTAAGAGGAAATCAACAACGTTTTCTATATTTTTGTAAAATTTCATTCCTATATTTAAAGGTTCCTTTGAATTTATTGATGACAATTTCAGAGTCTCCGTAGATGTCTAGGATTTGAACACCAAGCATGAATGTAGTTTAGAGACCCGTGATGAAGGCTTCGTAATCAGCCATGTTATTAGTGCATTCAAAATTCAAGTTAAAGGATTGAAAGATAAGAGTCCTCTAATGAGGTATGATGATGATCGATGGTGTTTTCATTTTGAGGGAGTTTTTCCTTGATTACTGTGTTGATGGATTCTTCAAGAACTTATTCATGTGGTAGTTGATTACTAGGAAGGGAAGATTCTATGAGTTGGTCGGTGATGTATTTCCCCTTGATAGATTTTTACAACATGAATTATACGTAAAATTTAGTCATAATCATGACCTATCGAGTGATGTGATTGTTGTGATATAGTTTAGAGTGCATATATTTGAGGGGTTTAAAACTAGTAACGACATAAGTTTAATAATTTAATAGATAGTGATGAAGTTTTGAATTTTTTAAATACAAGGAAAACTATATCTTTTCCACTTTAGTGTAACATATATCGAAGTGGTGAAGAGTATCGATTACTTAATAAATGACCTTCTCTCTAGCTTTCTCATCTTGATGTGGTATCATAGAACCCATGAAATGGTTAATAGCGAAGATATATAGATAAAACAGCTCCCCCTTGGGTGGAGGTGTGAGCATGGGAGGTGAAAGAAGATATTGTTTAAGGTCTTCAAAGGACCTTTGACAGTTGTGATCCCATTTAAAATGGACATATTTTTAAAGGAAATGATGGAAATGTTGACATCAATCTGAAAGTTGAGAGATGAAGTCAAAAATCATTGGATTCTACCTTGGAAACTATGAATATTTTTACATTAGATGAAGGGGGCATCTTGATGATGGTTTTCATTTTGATAGGGTCTACTTAAATACCCATGATGGAAACGATGAAATCTAGGAGTTTACCATTGAGAACATCAAATATACACTTGGTCGGGTTAAGATGTAGAAAGTATTGGATAATATGAGTGAAGATGATGACAAGGATGATAAGAAGGTCTCTTAGGTGTTTATATTTACCTAAGAGATCGTCAACATAATCTTCTAAAATTTTATAGAAGATATGAGTCATTGGGCACTTATAAGTGGCCCTTGAATTTTAAGTCCAAAGAACATAACACAATAGGGTAAGTGCACCAACTGGGGGTTCAAAAAGGGGTCTTAAGGGGACACTTTTTTAAAACAAAAATTCAACTTGTACGAGTTATTTGAAATAGTTACGCTCAAAATTGGAAGATGTTGTAAAAACATGAATTGTAGCATTTTGTGTCTAGTTTCTAATCTTATAAATTTTATTGAAAATTATTAAGTTTAAGTGGGTAAAATACCTAAAATACAAACAGGTGCTCCTATTTTTGTTAAAAAACATAGCAGAGTGACTATCGTGCCCCCACTATTATTTTAGCACTATTTAGTATTTTTGAAAATCATTTCATAGAAAGATAGCTAGGAACATATAGTTTGTGCTAGAATGTTTTTAGATTTTTTAGAGAGAATTTTTTAATTATGTTTGTAGCACAAAAATTTAGTTTTGAAAAATAATGGAGGTATGATTGTGGCCCCCTAACTACCTAAATTTTTTTAGAAAATTAGTTTTTTTAAATGTATAGAGTTAGTCCTAGTTTGTGCATAAATTTTTTTATTCAATTTCGATGAGTCAAAAAAGACATGCACGATGGAAGATAGACGTGTATAAACTCCAAAAAAAAACTAAAAATGGCATAGTTATAAAATAATTAATATATAAACCTTATATTAGTAAGAAAATTTGAAAAATTATATTTTTAGAAATAAGAAAGTTTGCTCGACGTCGTAGGTATATTTTTATTAAATGTATCGATCATTTTTAGTGTGATTTATCATGGTGGAATATCCATTTTACCAATTTTCAAGTAAAATCACGTTTTTGTGTTTTTTACAGTCCATGCCTTAGGCTTGAGGATCAAACCGGATCCAAGCCTAGAGACATGGCTTGGAAATAGAGAAAAGTTAAAACGTGTGTGATTTTTTTCTCTTTACATATTTTATGGGCCCCCAACATCCTTTTCACCTCTTTCATAGGATTTTTTTCGTCTTTATGTCTATTTTGCATATTCATATAAATTCTTTGCTAATTTTGAGTAGTTCATCTTTTGCCCTACCCGACTAGTTGAATTTTTGTAATCATGGGTGATAAAATTTGAGATAACGAATAAAGGAAAGTCAAGAACAATAAACCTGGAGAAACTAGAAGAGATGAGAATAAATAAAGTGAGGAGAATTAAAAAAACCGTGGAGGGAAAGGTACATCTACTATATAAAATGTAACTAATGTTTTAGAAAATGAGAATAAAAACACAATGAAAATGTAGAGAATAATTATTTTTCAATGAATATTGATATCTTGAATTAAATGATAATGTTGGTATGGATGAAGAAATTGATATGAATCCAAATGTTGATTACCCGAGATTTTAAAAGTTGAACCTTTACCCGAGAATCCCAATGTTAAACCTTTACCGAGAATCTAAATATTAATTATGAAATTTGTATGGAAACACCGAATGAAGAAACTAATCTCGTTAATGAATATTCACCTCTAAGAACACCTTATTTCATTTTGAGGATAAAACCAATTCATTAATTGAAATTCATGAAAACATTATAAAACTATTGCCTAATAAAATTTAGGAAAGAAATGCGGGAAGAAAATATAGGGTAATTTAGGATAATTAATTTGAGAATTAAAATGACACACAAATATGTCAATTAATTGTTACATTGATGAAATTAACTAATATGAGACCTACAAGAATACCCTAGGGTTAAGAACATCTAATATTGTTGATCGGAATGTGTCAATTGTTGAAAATATACATAAAACATACCAAATTATAGGTGTCAATGAGACACACAAAATATAGTAATGCTACACGGCATGCACTTACTAATTGTATAGTAAATGATAAAACAGTTAATAAATGTTTGATTATAAAAAAGAAGAGCTTTGAATTTAAACAAAAAAAAAAAACTTACGAAAGCAATAGGGAGATGCAAAAGTCTTGAGTTAGTCAATAGCATCGACTATTGGTAATTCTCTATGAATCCCATGGAAATACAAGAATATGTCGATATTCAAAAATAATTACTTTTAAAGTATTAGAATGATAACATAAGGGTGTTGCGAATAAAAGAGATACATTAAAAAGAAGAATAGGTTCTTGTAATCGTGAATCATGTGGAGAAGAATTATTTGATATGACGCAAACACAATCTGTTCTTTAAGTTTAAGAATGAAAATATAGAAATTAACATTAGCCAATGATTCTTTGAAATGAACAAACCATTTTATGTGAAATTCAATCACTCACATACCACTTCTTTCTATAGGCATCATGTTGAGTTTTCAATGTATTATGATTTTTTTAGTCAAATACGTTGTATTATTCATATTGATGTCACATTGCAAGCAGAGTGTGGATTGAATTCCCCACCAAAATATGCAAGGGAATTTATTACTACGATATTTTGTGAAAAATCAACTAGACAATTATTTATAACGAAGTTTATTTGGATGGAACATGCAACATATGTGGTGGCTTTCCAAATTTAAAAATTTGTATCTATGAATAGAGTACAAATTCAATAGGAAAATAATTAGTTGGTTTCAATAAATATAAATCAATGGCATATCAATTAAAAGATGGAAAATAATCTAAGAGTTGTAAGCTTGTTATAGAACAATTACATGTATCATAATATATGGTCAAATTAAGAGAGGAAATTATTTATGAGTATGCAAGGAACACACATAGATCTCGATGGTTGGATGAACAATACAAGTTAAGAAAGAATACATTCCCATTTAGTAGTACTATTTCAGTAGTTGACTTCATAGAGAATTATACATTGCAGCCACAATTGGAGGTTCAGTCTCAATACTATAACTCAGTACAATTTGTTATTTTTGTTCATATAACATTCATGTGAGAAAGATCAAAAATTATTAATAGAGTATCATTTCTACACAAACGGTGATGATCGGACACATTCTACATAATATGTTTAAGGGTGTTTCTAGGTGTTTTATGCAAGCTTGAATGAGAGGAACATTTTTTCAATCAACATTACATTTTGTCGTAAAAATACACATCACAATTTAAGAATGCATGATGTTTTATTGGATAACGAGAATGGAAAAATAAATAGGTGTACAAAATATTTGAATTTTTAATGACATAGGACATGGGAAAGGATAGCAGGATGGTGCAGAGCATGTGTGAAAACAAAACTTTCAAGAGAAGAGTTAAAGTTCAAGGATGGTGCTAAATTTATAGATGTAAAAATAATTGTTGATTTACGTATCAAGAAAATGCACCATGAATCTAAATATAGTTCAACGGTTCATAAATATATATGGTTTATAGAGGAATAACATTTGGCAAGCTATGAAGATTGTATGACAGTTTCATGATCAAATGATATGCACTCATTCAGTAGTTTAGATGCAAGTTATTAGACTATTTATACTAGGTGCATGGCATGTTTTCGTATATCATGCATTGATTTTGTGTTGGATGAATGTGAGTCACAAAAGTGGGTGGAAAAATGGACTTATATACCTCTAATTCCCCTTGAAAGATATTAAGTTCCATGAGCATTAAAATTGCAGTGTCTTCAGATCATATGAAAACATCACCCGACTTTGACCAAGTCTCGATTTAATGTAACAAGGTGCATATGTATCTCATGTTTTATATTTATAAATTATTAAATGATCAACTCTTAATGTATTTTAAATTTGACTCGAGTTTTACTCTGTGATGTAGTGCATGTTTTCTAGTTAGTTATTGCAATAGAATTTAACGAAGAGGGAAAATACTACTTCTTGTGTCATTATGTAGAGATGAAAAAATTGACTCCCACAATCATTGATGATGAATTTCTTGAGTATCCCACTGGGTCGGTGGTAGTCACTGGAACTTGACTTTGATGATATCGTATAAAAAAATAAAATACTTGCTTGTTTGAAGACTATGAAGTACATTGAAAGATACTTCACTATTAACATTTTGTTCTTGAAACAAATATTCAATTCATCAAATATCAAGGTAGGCCATTAAAAAGTAATCTATGGAAGGTTCATGAATCGATCATGAAGCAATTCTTAATCATCAAGAGTAGAGTTGATCCTTGTTGTTTATTAGATTGAAATTGTAAAGGTCTATTCTTCATGAATTTAATTTAAATATCTACATTAATGATTTTGTTTAAATTTCAGTAGGATTTAAAATTCTATTTAATTTCTTACTAACATGTTTATGTAGGTTAGTGGTGCCAAAAAATCTTCCACCTTCACATGGTTGGCACTATTAGTAGATAATTTATTATTCTTGAAGTCAAGAGAAGCTAAGGGAAATAAAATATTAGAAAGGAACAATAAATAAAAATTCTCATATCACCACCTATATTGTAAAAATATCGTATTTAAATTCTCATTTCACTACCTATATCATATGAACCACCTTTATTATTCATGTGGTTGGTAAGGACAACCTTACATTAACTCGACTAGACTATACAAAACTTTTGCAAATAATAGGACAACGAGAGTATCGAATTGAGACAGAAAAAAATAAGATAGAATATTATAGAGAGTACCAAAGAGGAGGTGTAGGATCCGATGGGACCTTTATAGGTGCCATAGAGTCTGAGAAATCACTCGGTGAACTTATAGCATTTTTTAGTCTTAGGGCTATTAAGGAACTATGCTTGGACGAAGTAGCCTAGAAGCCGAGAGTGTAGGGAACAAAAAAACCTCCCAAGTGTTTACTAGGCCATCCCCACATGTGTATGTAGTTGGTTCGGTCCCATGAGCTTCCGTTTGCAAAATATGGCATTAGATTGCCTTACACTGACTCAAATTGCACTATTTGGCATGATTACAAACAATAGGACAACAAGAGAATCGAATGGATATGGAGAAAACTAAGATAGGATTTTGTATAGGGTCCCATTATGGAGGTTTAGGATCTAGAGAAACCTCTCTAGGTACAAAGAGACACTAAGATATCACACTGTCAAAGTTATAGAATTTTTTTGTCTCTGCGATCTTATAAGACTACACCCAGATGAAGTAGCCTAGATGAAACAGAACCATCCAACACAAAAATTCTTCATAATATTTTATCTAGCCACCCTAACATTTTTTTGGAGTCAATTCGGTTCCAAAACTTTTGTTTCTAAAATATAGCATCCGATAGCCTTACACCGACTCAAACCGCACTATTTAGTGTGGTTACAAAAAAATGGACAATGAGAGAACCAATAGGAGATGGATAAAATCGAGAATTTATTTTATAGAGGGTCCCTATAAAAAGGTAAATGATCTAAAGAAACCTCTCCAAGTGCCATGGAGACCAAGATATCCCCTATAAAATATATAGCATTTTTTTTTGTCTCAGGGCTCTTAAGGGACTACACCTAGATGAAGTAGCCCGAAAGCAACGACACCATATGACACCAAAAATACGCCTCTGCAAGAATTTACCTGCCACCCCGATATGTTGGAAAATTCATTTTGGTCCCATGAGTTTTGTTTAGAAAATATACCATCGGAGAACCTTACACTGACTCAAACTACACAATTTGGAATGGTTGCAAACAATAGCACAATGAGAGAACAAAATGGAAATGGAGAAAATAGAGACAACATTTTGTATAGGGTCCTAACATGGAGGTGAAGGATTTGACGAGACCTCTCGAAGTACTATGGAGACCGAGATATCACTCATCGAAGTTATAGAATTTTTGTGTCTCATGGCTCTTAAGGGACTACGCCTAGATGAAGTATCTTGGAAGCAATGACACCATCTGAAACCAAAACATTCCTACAAAATAATTTACTTGCAAACCCCGACTGTTAGTGCAATGTTCGATCTCATGAGCTTCGTTTGTAAAATATTACATCCGAAAGCCTTACACTAACTAAAAGTAAAGTATTTTACATGGTTGCAAACAATAGCACAAGGAGAGAACCAAATTAAAATGAAACTAACTAAGAAATTTTTTTATATAAGGTATTGACATGGAGTTTTAGGATCTAATGAGACCTCTCCAAGTGTCATGAAGTCTAAGAAAGCACCCATGAAGTTACAATTTTTTTGGTCTTAGGGGTCGCAAGTGACTACATCTGAATGAAGTAGCCCAGAAGCAATGGAACCATATGACACCATGAAAAAAACTCTAAAAGTTTTTACCTAGCAATCGACATATTGGTACAGTTGGTTCATCCTAGAAGCTTCGTTTGTAAAATATAGCATCGACAACCTTAGATTGACTCAAACCGCACTATTTGGCACAATTGTAAATATTACAAAAACAAGAGAATGAAATGGAGATGGTGAAAACTAAGATAGAATTTTTTATAGGGTCCCAATCTCGAGGTATGTGATCTGAAGATACTTCTTCAGGTGCAACACAGACTTGGATATCACCCGTCAAAGTTATAGAAGTTTTTCTCTCAGGTCTCTTCAGGGACTATGCCTAGATGAAGTATCCCAGAAGAAATGACATCATCTGCCACCAAAATTACACCAAGTTAAAAGAGTTTACTTGGCCACCCCAACACTTTAGCGTAGTCATTTTTGTCCCATGTGCTTTTTATTACAAAATATAGCATCGGACAACCTTACACCGACTCAAACCTGTACTATTTGGCATGGTTGTAAACAATAGCACAACGAGAGAACTCGAATGTAGATTGAAAAAATGACATAGAAATTTTTATAAGGTCCCTACAAAAATGTGTAGGATGTAACAAGACCTCTCAAGGTGCCATAGAGTCCAAGGTAACACCCTTCAAGCTTATAGCATTTTTTCGGTCTAAGGGCTCTTAAGGGACTACGCTCGGACGAAGTAGCCTGGAAGCAACGACAATGTCTAACACCAAAATGATGCTTCCAAAAGTTTTTAGCTTACCAACTCATATTTTTACGTAGTCGTTTCGGTCCCACAAGTTTTTCGTTTACAAAGACAACATCAAACAACCTTTCATCGATGCAAACCACACTATTTGGCACAATTGTGAACAATAACACAATGAGAAAACCAAATAGAGATGGAAAAAACAAAGTATGGATTTCCTAGAGGGTCTTGTAACATGAGCTTTAGGATCTAACGAGACCTCTCCAGTGCAAGGAGATTAATATATCGCCTATGGATGGTATAGCTTTTTCTTGTCATAGGGTTATTAAGGGACTATGCCTAGACGAAGTACCCCCAAAAAGTAACATCATCTGGTACCAGAATGAAGGCTCCATAAGTGTTTACCAGGCCATCCCAATCCATGTGTGTGGCCCATTAAGTGCTACGAGATTCCATTTGTAAAAAATGCATCAGATGACCGTGCACTTACTCAAACTCTAGTATTTCACATGGTTACAAACAATAGGACAATGAGAGAACTGAATAAAGATGGAGTAAACCATGATAGGATTTCCTAAAGGGTCTCACCGTAGAGGTATAACATCTAAAAGAACCTCTCCATGTGCCACAAATTCAGAGAAATCACTTGTCGAATTTATAGCCTTTTTTGGTCTTAGGGATCTTAAGGTACTATGCCTAGATGAAGTATCCCAAAAGAAATGATACTATCCAAGCATCGAAACAAATCCTCCACTACTTTCAGCTCTGGGTGCGATATTTTAATTTATGTCACCCTGAATCCTTGGAATGTTTTGGTGGTAATTTTCCTCCTATTTCACTTCCTCAACTTTATCCTTTCTCTCTCCATCGCACTTAGCTTCGCCATTCTTCCTCTACCTTCACGCACAATGCTCTTGATATAAATATAAGATGTCTTTACGATACAAAATCTAGAGCATGATCTATTAACAAAATAAAAAAGGACAATGACCGTGCAACATTACCAACAAAGGAGTTTATACTAGTATTATGATTGGATGAGGGTCGACTCTCGAGGATCATATTCATATTGAATGTATCGTCATCGAAGAGGGAAGCACCCCTATAAAATTGGTTATTCACTATGACATGGAAGATGAGTAAAGTAAATGAAAGATGGAGAATTAGATTTCATGGGTAATTAGTACTAAGTATCAACAAGACTAATATGGCTTCGGACTTCTTGTCAAAGTAATCAATTTACTTTGAAAATTTAAAATTTGGCATGGATAATTAGTAATATCAAATTTTAACTTCCATACTAATCAACTAGGAGGGCATTGCAATATTAGGACCATATTTCCTAGTCTCATGGCTAGAACCATCATTGAGTCTTCTTGTATAAAATAAGCATAGTAAGAGAGGAATGGCTAATAACACAGAGGGGTTATCAATGTTGAGCGGACAAGATTTTGATATGAAGGAGAGGGCGCACAAAATATTTACACGTAGGAGTAAAGCACACGGAAAGGCGCAGAAGGATAGGGAAGGAAACATGTGCAAAGGACAAGGGCAGATTATGAACATAGCTTGTTTCAAATGTACGGGCTATTTTCGGAGATAATGTGTAGAGTACACAAACAAGATAAAGAATGCGGGACATGCATGGGATATTATTGGAAGAGCGGCTACTAAGTGATTTGTATGGGTGAGGCTAATAATAGAATTGTTACTTCCATTTAACCGAGAAGAGAACTATTGTTATCACATTTACATGTGTGGCTATTAGTGTAAAGACGCATGGTTATTTTCAGCATGCGACCTATTTTTGGAAATATGCAAGCGGTGAAGGGAAATTCCACTCCCTTATAAATATGTAGTGATCTGCGTGAGAGTACGAGGAATATGTGAGAACTAGATATGAATTACTATGAGGTTATGCTATCAGATCTGATGCACGCATGAGCTTATGGTATTACTTATTGTAATAATCTTCTGTGTATTTATTGTGTTTAATATAATGGAGTGTATTGGCTGAATCAAGGTGTTAATCATGAGTATAACTGGTTCTTGCATGATTGACTTCATTATGGGTATTATTTGAATCTATTACTCTTTAGATCTAGATATGGACATGCTCTATAGAATGTTATATTAATTATGGATCTGAATGCATTATGTCTTCAACATGCTAACATCCTGCACAAAAAACCCTAAAGAGGGGCCTAGTACCTTTGTGTGCTTTGGGTGAGTGCTCAGTCTAGGTTGAGTGATGTGCCAACGCGCCTAGGTTATTACTTGATAAATTCTAGGCTGCATCATTAGTTCCATTGTTGGGACCTCTTTTTCAATTATTTTCAAGATGGATCATGATGAAGACATACCGGTTGATGAAGAATACACATGCGAGTTCGATTACCGGATATGAGTTTAACACATGTGTATGGGTGGAACAAAATCTATATGACAATTTTTATGAGATATTTTTTGATATTTTTCCATTAGAACTATACGAGTGGTTGGTTACTTATGTGTCTAAAAGGGATTGGAGGTATCATGCACTTGTTTGGACGTAGGAAGAATTTCAGGCCCTCTATGATGCTGATTTGATTTGGACACACACTATGGATACATGGTTTCATTGTGTTCTAAAAGTTTATCTTATGTAGTACTCAATTTCCACTTATTCTTACCTAGAGGTAGCAATATTCCATTTTTTATGATATCCTATGGGAACTTACCTGTAAGGCATTCCACTAGCGATCAAAATATTGATGGTAACCCTAAAATTGGAAAGGAAACCGATGGATAACTAAACTCCACCACGCATAGGGCCAGGAGTAGGTTTGGTAATAGAAGGAAGACCTAGTGGCGAGAAAGATAGAGAGAAGAAAGGATACTTAAGTATAATGAGGCATGCAAGAGGGAGATAGATAATTAATGAGATGTTGCAAAATGAATGTTGTTGAGGAGAGAGATGGCTCACGAAGGATTTATATCTCACGTAGAAGGCATGGATCTGGAGCATCAGGAACTCCCCCATAATTGATAGCATGACAGGGAACCCCCTTGACCTCATGAGGAAGTGTGCTAGTAGAGACAACCTAGGCCATGGGTGCATATCTAAATCTACCTAGTAACCTAGCCCTTGCACTTGATTTTCCAGTATCTAGTACGACAACCAATTAGCAAACTAATTTAGGTAGTGGGAGAGCAGGAGTAAGTCATATAGCAAGTACATCAATGGTAAGGAAAAAATATTTGTTGTTTTTGGAGGTACCTTTTCAGGTGCATCATCCACATAGAATTCAAATGAGTAGAATTTCGACTCATTTCTTAGAGTGGTAACACTTCACAGAATGTAGGGGTGTAGTTCAGTACCACTATTGGGACATAGGGAAGTACATCTTCTAGTCTATCTTCAGAAATAGGTGGAGGATCATGAAGTATAGGTGGTTCTAGTTCTGGTGGATCTGATGGTTCTAGAGGCAGAGGAAACACATGTGATTACGGATCTGGTGGGAAAGGTCCGCACAACCCCAAAATATTTATATGGAGATGTATCTTCATCTACGAGAATATAGGGGCATAAAGATGTTGACGCACATGTGCACATGTGTGAAATACTATGGTCTGCAAAAGGAATCACATATTTTGAGCACATGTTAAGTCAATTTACCACTACATTATAAGGGTACACACATAGCTGGTACAATTTTTTTACCTTGATCGAGACTTGCGTAGATTATGCATCATTAAAATATGCTTTCCTTAAAGAGTTTCAGATCCCGAGTTCAAGCAAAAGAGTATAAGCATGCTCAAGGATATCAAGCAAGGCACTACTAAGAGTGTCGAGAGTATGATTCCTATTTCAAAATGCTTTTATTTAAGTGTTATTATGATATTCATGTAAGCCAACATGCGTAATGGTTTGTTGGATGTCTTATTACACCTTTTAAAAGGGTGCTATCACATAATACATACAATGATGCATGCAAAGCACTTGAATCATCTTTACGTACTAAGGAAGTTAGAAGTATAGACACTAGGGTGAGCCCATTTTTGAAGCACGAGATCACAATTATGGTGAAATAGTTGGAAAATCTATCGAAAAATTCAGCACATGAGACGCGCGCATAAGGATTTGGTGTACATATTATCTAGTGGAAGGCAACACCAAGAATATTTTTCCCCATAGATTAGTACGTTCATTATTGCTAGATTGTGAGATATGTCATTTAAACCATGATGCTAGTCACTACCCATTATTACAACATGTAATAAGGAAGAACGTATCTTGTTCTTTGTAAAATTTGAGTCCACAATGCACGACACATGAGACTGTCGACTGATTGTTTAGATCCGTGATGTTATAGATATTGGTGTGAGACAGGGAGGAGTATCAGATAACTCTAAAAGTAAGAATGACCATCATGATCAGGATCACATTCAAGCACACTATCATAAGAATTAAGGTCTTTTTGAAGCAGTTCATGGCAGAGGTCGAATATTCCCTGGTGGATTCATAGGACGAGGTCGTTGTGGTGGATGAGGTGAGTTTTCTTATGGAACATGTTATACCTATGGATCTCTTAACCACTACAGGCATGAATGTCCTCGAGAATATTACATGTTATTTCTATGGAAATAATCATAGTTATGAGGAATGCCTAGACTTGTATGAGAATATTAGTAACCAACATAAACAAGAAAAAAAAGGCATGGGGATGGTTAGGATACAATGTGATGTTGAAAATAAGTGGATGTCCAAGTTGGAACTAGAATCGAGGTATTTCTGTAAAGGTCACTACCCGCACTTAAGCAAAGCACGTGCCAAAGAAGTGTTACGCTAGAATCCTACCATCACTAAGGAGGAGGTTCTACATGTATGGTACCCAGTTCTTGCCCATTAGAAGGAGGTTTATTAGGAGACCATGGAGGTACTCAAAAATATTCAAGGTGAAATATAATGTTTAAAGGAGGAATCATGGAGTATGGAGTAGAAGAAAGTAGCAGAGACAGTCCAATATGATATGGATGACTTGAAAGAGGTTTGCAAGATCTTTCCTCAAGAGAATATTATTCCATTGTTAGTAAGTTGGCTAAATGGAATGAATCCACGTGTAATTATTGATAATCTTGGATGACAAATCTTGGATACAAATCTTCCCTCTCATAGCTTAGACTATGAAAAATAAATCACTCTAAATGTTGTTGTGGATGGATGGATTTTGAGTAATATATTGATTGATACTGATTGCGTAAGTCAATGTTCTTACTTTAGATGTATGGGTACAAATGGGGAGATGCCCATTGTGGCCATCTTCGAATGTACTATTCATGGGTAACTAAACTAAAGCCACTCCCATTAGCATTTTAAAAGATGCATCCATTACCATATAAGGAGCTAAGGTCACCTGGGGATTCTAACGTTTTAGCACTTGTAGGTGCGAGATAGCTTATTAGCTCTACTTGGGTGCCCTTGGTGCTATGAAAATAATGTTGATCTTCAATTCAACAAGGGTTATATCAGTTTTGAAAACAAGGAGGAAAGATTTATTATCCCTTTAACAGATGGAAAATATATGCCCTATGTTGAGCCTTTGAGTGAGGAAGATCTGAATAGGATTTATGTACACGCCATCCAGGACCCAGAGGTGCTTGAGCCATCTAAAGAAGGAATCCTTTAGTGGGAAGATGCACAATCTATTAGCAATACTACAAGTGTTTCTTGTGATAATTGGGCTCATAGTACTTATGATTTGGTAGGGTGTGAAGTAAAGAGCACATTTACGTGGAATAGTAGACCTCATTGTATTAGGAGAATAAGTAACAACTCGGTACCTCGATACAATGGAGAAAGAGATTCTACGGTATTTTTGCACACCGGAGGAACATCGAGATAGACCAATGGAGAGACAGAAAATGATAGCATATACCTAGTGCGAGACAATAATGCCTTTGGTGGGTGGTTCAAAAGGATAATCTTGTAGGATGTAATGAAATTAGGATTAATCTTTTTACTCGGTTTTAGGAGCAATGCACCTACACAAATTTTCACTTATCATGGTAATCAACCTATTCAACATCATGTTAAGAAGTGTGAGAGACTATGGATAGAGTTACAAGAAGTTTTACCAGACTTCACTCTAAGTGCACAAATTTTATTCCAATTTACAAGGTTGCACATGTGTTTTTTATGTGTATGAAAAACTCCATAGAGAGACTAGAAATTGGTAGAATTTGATTGCAGGAATGATCTAGATGTTTGCCTATTTCTCTACTAAACCTTTGGTAGAAGAGGCATTAAATGTTATAAAGTATTTAACTATGGGAGATAGTGCGAGAAGGAAGAACTCATTCAAGAGTTATTTGATGAAGAAGACTCGGGAGCATGTTTTGTAGAAGAAACGGAGACAAATGTCATACTACTTAAGCATGCTTTCCTTGAGAAGGAAAAAGGAAAGATGGTCTAATTAGTGAATGATGAAGAAGTAGAAATTCTAGATGTAGACCATTCAACGAGGTAGGCGTGACGTTTTTGACAGGGGAAGATAAGACTACGCGTGCCTATCATGAATCTATGAAAATAAATAAATTGAATATTGGATTAGATCTTTGAGCCTAAGGATGCCATAATTGGGGACTATTGTTTTGAATCTAAAGTGGCAAAAATCATCGCATTACTACGAGATTATTAGGAATTATTTCATAGGGGATATCATGAACTCAAAGCATTCATTAATCATTAGGATAAATGAAGATAAATCTTAAATAAGGTGTGTCCCGAGTTAGTAAGAGACCCTACAGGATGAAGCCCAACTTGCGAAAAATTCAAAGAAGAAATTGACAAAATGTTGAAGTCCTGGAATCATCAAGCCTTTGAATGAGCCGAATAGGTTAGCCCAATGGTGATCGGTATCAAGAAGGACATTCTAATTAGGATTGGTGTGGACAAGAGATTAATGTTTCATGTGTTACTAATCCCTTTCCTATGCCATTCACTAAGGAAATACTAGAAGGCATTGCGGGGTGTGAAATATATTCATTTACAAATGGTTTCTATGGGCACGAAGGATCGGGAATGGGGAAACTTTTCCTATATAGTGATTCCTTTTGGTTTGTAAAAATGCATCAGTTGTATTTTCATGCATAGTTGTTCAAGCATTAAAATATTTTATTCAAAACTTATTATAGGTTTATTTTGATGACTGGATGGTGTATGGACTTGTTAAGGATCATTGTGACAATTTACGCTTAATGTTTGAAAGGTGTTGCCAATTAAGCATCTCTTTAAACATCAAGAAATGTATATTTGCTACACCATCTGGCACATTATTAGGGCACATCATCTGTAAGGAAGGTTGTCTGGTTGATCCAACAAAGGTTGTAGTCATTATCAGCCTGGAAGAGCCTACAAGTCAAAGTGAGGTGTGAAGATTCTTGGGTCACATTGGTTATTATAGAAAATTTATAAATGGTTATGCTAAGGTTTCGCACCATTAGAGGAGTTACTAAAATGAAAATTAATCTTCTAATCGGGAGAACCACAACAACTTGCATTCGAGACATTCAAGGAGAAACTTACTACACCTCCTATGTTTTGATTTCCTTCATTGGTCGAACCATTTCATGTACATGTGGATGCCTCTGACACGGCTATTGGTACGGTGTTGGCTTAACTTGGAGAAGGTATTATAGATCATCCTATCTATTTTTCTAGTAGAAAGTTGACTCCTATAGAGCAGAATTATATAACTACAGAGTGTGAAGCTTTGTCAATGATCTATGTGGTACATAAATTTAGATAGTACCTACTAGCAACACCATTTGTATTCTATACCGATCACATGGCATTGAAGTATTTTGTAAATAAGCCTTTTTATAGGGGCACATATGTCGATGAGTACTCTTATTCCAAGAATTTGATTTTATAGTTATTGTTAAACCAGGGAAGAGTAATTCTAGACAAGATCATCTATCCGGAATACAGTCGGGAGAAGATGCATAGGTAATTAAAGATACCATGCCCGATGCATAGTTATACATGTTATAATGTGTTCCATTAGAATTAGAGGACATTGTTGTATTTCTATGTACATGTATGACACCAGAAGGAATGAAATCCTTAAAGAAGAAACAACTTTTCATTTGCACAACACCATTTATGTTGATTAGCGGTGACCTATACAAGTTAGACTAGGATGAAGTATTACACTGTTCTGTACTAGAACATGAGCACATAGATATCATGGAGGAGGCTCATGGTGGTATTGCAGGTGGGCACTATGTAGGTGATGCCACTACACGTAAGATTCTACTCATTGGATTATGGTGGGAGACCTTGTATAAATTATGTAAGGCATATTGCAAGGCATGTGATCACTTTTAATGCCTTGGAAAACCATGTCAAAGAGATGAAATGTCATTAAGACCTATTACTAGTGCAAAAACGTTTGAGAAATGGGCTATAGATTTTGTGGGTCCTATTTCACTAGCCACATGTAGGACTAGATCACACTAAACATTTCCTATTATTACAAGGTATGGATGCATGTTGAGTTTGAATAATGATAGGGGCACACATTTCCTAAATGAGACAATCATAATTTTATTTGATGAATCCATGATTGCACACCATAAGACTACACCATATCATCCTCGGTAAAATGGGACTACCGAGGATTTCAACAAGATCTTCAGCAAGACATTGATAAAAATTTGTGATGCTAGAAGAAAATATTGGGGTGATAAATTTTCTATCGTGTTTTAGGCATATATAACAACATAAAAGTGATTAAACAAGACCACACCCTTTGAATTGGTGTTTGGCATAGAAGCAGTCCTTCATATGGAATTCATGGTACCTTCTTTACATATTACACACTTTGGAGATCTAAAAATGAACAATCATTAGAAGAACGAATTAAATAGTTGATTAATCTAGATGAGCGATGAGCAATAGTAAGTAAGTGGAGTCGAAGCAAGAAAAAGCCGGGCATAAAGCATGGCATGACAGCACATTAGGGACAAAAATCTTGAGATAGGGAAGATGGTGCTTCTTTATGATTCTACGTTTTTATGAAATCCAAGAAAACTTAAATTACATTGGTTAGGACCATATGTTATCACTTACATATTTGTAACATGAGCTTGTTAGTTAGAAACACTTTATGGAATACGAGTTACCCGGTTACTTCAATAGGAGTAGGTTGAATCCTGCTATAAATAGGTCTTCTTAGTGTTTGTAATAAGGAAATGTTGCCATTTAGATTAGGTTTTCAATTATGAATTCCCTTACTATATTTACTCCTTCATGGATGTGATTTGTCAATTTTGTTAGTTTTTGTGAAATAAGCATTTTTACATGCTAGAAACTAATTACCATTTACAATACTTGTATGCAAAGAGGACTGCACATACCATTTGTGTGGGGTGGTTATTGAAAAATTGGTACACATACAGGAATAAACTGTTAGAGGTGTTACTCAAGTTTGAAGAGTTAGTAGACAGAAGATTGCTTCTAAATAACGACCATAGATAGAGATAAATAAAGGAACAATATAACGTGAGGTAAACAATGGTTGTGGAGACTACCTAAGAGAAGGCGCGGTGAGGAGGTACTCGGAGCACACGAAAGTACCCTGAAGATAAGTTTGTAGATAGAAGATAGGAAGGTGTGCTAAAAGCTTATAGTTGAGGTACAAAGATGTACCATGTGGAAAAATGTGAAAAGGGTCAATGAATGAAGATTGTTGGTAGGTGAAGGAGTAATAAATGCACTAATTTTTTTAAAATCTATATAAGGATGTGTTGTCTCTGAAAACTTCTCTATGTTTCCATAGCCAAATTCTATTTTTTTGAGCTCATGCCCATCGTTGGTGTTTAATCCAAGTTAGAGATTCAAGAAATTAGCAAAATTCATGCCCTAGAGCTGTTTAAACCTCTATTTTGCTCATTTTTAGAAATCCTCCATTTTCTGGTCTGTGTACGTAATATCCTTTTTGTAACCTCCTTTTTTTTTATCAAAATGGTTTACTTGTTCTATTGTTTGGGTCGTCAAATCATTTTTTTGTTTCCATGCTTCTTGTTCGTGAAGGAAATTAAAAAATTAGACTCAAAATGATGAATTTCTCTTCCTTTGTCTATTTTTCCCAGAGTTGGGATGATGGGTGTCTTTTCCTGATCAAATTTTAGCACCAATGAATGCAGGTAAGTGGTAAGATCCTATTGGATGGGGAGGAATGGGATTTTTGGTGAGCTTAACACTTTTGGTCACTTTTAGCAAAAATGGTAAATTTACTCATCGGACTGAAAAGCCAAATCACCGTTGAAAAGTCTAACCTCAGCGGATGGCTCCACGTGTCACAATGATGCAACTCTAGGGTGGGGTAGAAAGGGTCAATTACCAAATCAGTGCTAGATCACCACATGGTTAGAGTCATTGGAGAGGCAAATCCCGTCATTGAAAAGTCAAGAAGCGGGCCATCGGGGAATTTGTGTTTTTAGCCCCTTTGCAAAAAAGGTGAAAAGTTAAAAAGTGACCCGTAACCCGATCAGGCTTTAAAGGAAAAAATCAAAGTTGAAGCCCATAGGGAAAAATTCAAAGGTGAAGCCTACCACGTTTCCTATTCAAATCGAGAGAAGTGGGCTAGTAGAGGAATTTGAGTTTTGAGCCTATTTCCAAAAAGGTTAAATTGAGAAAAGGGCCGCGACCCCATTTCCAATCGAGAAGGTGCGATGTGTCCTAGTAAAATCAGAGCATTGGGATAGAGGAGGAATTTGTGTTTTTGAACCATTTTCCAAAAAAGGTCAAAATGTTGAGAAAAGGGTCATGACCAAATTTCCGATCAGAATGTGCCATGTCTAAGTTGAAAAGTCAAAGCGGGGGTGCGGGCCAATTTTTTCCAAATTGCCAAATCTCTAAAAAATAAAAAAATGCAAAGGATTTCCCCCATATACACTCCAATCCCTTCCTACCACGTGGATGAACTGATTTCAAAGCTATAGGAGAAAATCAAATGGTCTATATTTAAACTAGCAAATCGAATGTAACGTTTTCTTTGCAAGATCGTTTTTAACCCACCATGAGCATTTTCTTCACAACAAAGGAATTTGAAAAGGCATCAAGGATTTGTAAATATTGTAACCATTTTGGCAAAGGATATAATGGCTTCTCGACGTCATTCCAATGGTTGGTGATTGATTTTCAAAATTACCAGAGTGCTCTATACCTGGAAAAGACAGAAAACGCCATTCTTCTTCTATTCTCTCTTTTTCTTCAAATTTCTTCCATTCTAAAGCTATGTACAAACTCTACTTGAGATTTAATAAGAAAAGAAGGAATTTTTGCCTCCTTGATTGAGGAATTAATTGGAACTTTATGACCAATGAGTTTCATTCGAGTCTTGTAGCTTCTCTTGCGGATTTTTTTTTTTCTTGTGGTTATAAATGTATGTAAATGAAATTTCTAATTAATGTGTGTGGGAATCTTATATTCTACTTGCAACATTAATTTCTCTTACCTCCATTCTCACTCCCTTTTTCCTTCTCGGAAAAAGTTTTCTCTAGCGAGAAATTTCTAGCTTTTCCACGGGGGTCGGTGGAGTGCCCTTATTGGATCTCGGTCGAAAGGCCACTGGTGAAACCCACTTTTTTATGCATGTACATACGGAAGCTGCACCATTCAAGTAGAGGGATTTAGATTCCCATAGTGTTGGCTTGAAACCCACCAATTTGTTCACAAGACAAATTTTCTCACCAACAGACGGGATACGAATGCATTTTTACCATTGTAAATCACAAAAAATTGACCGAGCTAAGTGCAAAAAGAGTTGAGTAAATCATGTTGAGGTGCAAAGAGTGTGAAACTAGTCGTGGAGATCATATTTGTGCATAAGAGAAGCTTATGTCCCCATTAGTGAAGGGTTTGAGTTAAGCAGAGCATTGCAAAAAGAGCTAGGACATGTAATTTCAACTAGGGAATGAGGATTCAAGCTAGGGATTTAACTTGCTCATTACAGAGAGGACGAAGGAAAGCATTTGCACCCTATATAGGATAGAAAGTTGTTATTTCTAGATGGCACCAAATAAATCACTGCCGTAGGATCCAAACAAAAGACGAAAGTTGAAGCGAGAGGTTGAAATTTCTCCCGAGAGTAATTTCTCGGAGATGCAATACCCAAAAGGTGTGATAGTGGGACAAGAATGGGATTCTCATGTCCGAAAGTGCAAGATAAGTGATTACAACCACTACACATTGGATAATAAAAAGGAATTGGATGCGTTGTTGAGTACAAAGAAAAACAAGCGCATTGCGCAGAGGACATGCTAGTGTATGATGACGCTAGAGAGAAGTTGCTAAAGTAGATTGGAGTCTAGCGGTTATGACGAGCTCCCATATTTCATAAACTATGAACCTTTGTACCAGTGGTTTATGAGTAGAGTACATGAAGAATTTTTCTATTATTCTAGACATAGGGTAAGGATTACAGCCACTTTGAGTTCAACTATAATAGGATTAAAGGGCACATGAGTGGATCTAAATAGTGAATTAACGAGATGTAGAAGGAGTTAGGGTATACTAAGGGTCCACAAAAATGGATATAGAAAAATTGAAGAAGTACCCAAGTGGTACAAGCAAATCATACATCCGGTGACTAAATTGAATGATCAAGAGTGATGGTCATAGGTGAATAAAATGTGGTTACACATTGCAAGGATAATGTCATGGGTAATCATTTACAACATATTAGGATACATTGTAGAAAATATCATCAAGGAAGTGTGCAATGGTGAGAAAACTAGTTTGGGTGCTATCTTATTATCCCTTGTATTTATGGAGATCAGAGTGCTTGATGGGCCAAAGAACAAGATCTAGGAGTCTTTGCATGCAAAACAAGTCCCTTAGGGAAATATTTGACAAGTACTTCGTGAAGGGTCAAAGAGTGGGCCGCTCAAGAAGAGGGTGGAGATGTTGTATGATAGGCTCCACGTGGCATTTGAAGAGGAGTGGCGCATCCCCAAGGAGTTACCTTTGGTGGTGGGAAAGGCAGTGCAATTCACGGTGTATCAACACTTCTACATCATGCAATTTGCAATGAAGGATGGGATTTAGAGCCCCTAGTTTAAACTGTTGTATGCCTTTATAGCGCGCTACTTCTAGGCATCATTCCATTGTTTTACTATTATGCAAAGCCTTAATTTGGTTACTGATAAAGGTTGACTATGACTACCACACGCTGCAAAAGATGTATGTATATCTAGGTTAAACTGCCTACATTGAGAGGCTAATTTCATACATGATAAGCATGAAGCCTATGAGTTTTGAAATTGGAGACAATGGAGCCATGCTTATATACCTTTAGCTTAAGCCTAAGTTAGAGGGTAATAAATATGTGGAGAATGAGTTCGCACTCCTGGGGCTACCTAAGGGTAAGCATACAATGGAGAATGTACCAGCTCTGAAGCCCACTAAACCTATAGAGGTAGATGATGAGGAGGAAGAGCATGAAAATAGTGGTGGCTTGATAAATAGAGGATGGATGTAACTCTTAGATAGGGTCGAAGTTGAGCATGTAAGTACTCAACCCTAGGAACAAGAAGAAGGAGACAAATAATTGGAAGAGGAGAAGACCCGAAGAATGCCGCTTTAAGAGGATATCAAGACAAACAAGAACTCAAGACACTACTCCACAATCAACACATATATCACCATGACTCTCTCTCCACGAAGGAGACAACCGAGAAGACAAGGAGAAAATTCAAGCTGAATGAGGAGGTGGAAGATTCTAAATAGAGCGCTCCTAGATCACCTATACAAGCAAAGGATGTGGAAGAGCCCAAGGATGAAGATATGAAGGTTGAGGAAGAAGGGGTACTGAGAAGATATTAGAAACAAAGTAAGATACTACTCAGGAAATAGAGAATCCAACTCCAAACCTTGGCATCCAAGTTCCTAAGGCGAGCTCAAGGAGGGAAAGTGGAGAGTATGCTATGCCAATCATGGGTTATGAAGAGGATGCAAGAAAAAAATTTCGTGTGTGATTTCATAATACAGTGGGCCTTAAGGAATTGTATGGATGGGAGTTGATGGACCCATACATGGAAACCACATGCATGAGGAAATATATTTCATGGTCCATGCAAAATCACATAGATGAGCCTAATTTTGATGTGTGCAAAGAGTCACAGGGTATCAAGGAGAATGAGAAAGGCACCACAAAAAAGACATATAACCATCAAAATCACGGATATGTCTGATGAACAGGTGAGTAATTCCCTAGTGAAGGTGTTTATAGAGGTGGTGCCCAGTAATGTGGATAAATCTTCCACCATTAAAGTGCTAAGTGAAGATATCAAAGTATTAAAGGAAGAAAACAAAGCCAAAGATGCATAGATCGCATGTTTGAAAGGAGAGAAGGACCTAGAGAAAAATAAGAATGGGGTTCTTATCGGTATGGTAGATGGGGTTGGCGATCATGTCTTGAAAGCAAGACCAAACTTGGAGTCCAAGGTACATGAAAGGTTCCCTTCGGCTATGCACAATGTGCGTTCCTTATTTGATCTGGTGCTTGAGGATGGACCAATTTAGATGCCATCACCAAAGGACCCTAAGCATGAAGTAGAGAGGGAAAATCCTCCAGCGGTAAGGAATATTTCACCCTACGAGGCATTGCTTCAAACCTTACAGGAGGAGCTGAAGAAAGCACACCAGGAACTAAACATATGTGCAGCTCTAGAGGTAGTAATAAGGATCAAGACAATAGTAGAAGACAATGAATTCCTAAAGGAAATGAAGGATGAGACCTTGGGATGCATGGAAAGATTGGTTCTAGTCAATCAAAAGCATGAGGCCCTTGTAGTAGCACAGGACCCCCATAAGGAAAAGTTATATGAGATTGGAAAACGTATAGTGCAGAAGATGGATCTGTTAGAAGGAAGAATGTCTGCTATGTCCAACATTGTTCTAGTGTTACAAACGAGAAGGGATAAATTACCCAAGATGAGTTGGATTCTATTGTAGCGAACATTCCAAAGAAAATAGAATCCACGATAACTAAATGACAGATCTTGGAAGTGGAGATAAAAGAATAATATCTGGAATTAATTCTTCTAGTTGAGATAGAGGATGTTGCATAGTGAGAGTTCATTCTTTATGTAGAAATTCTTTCATTTCTTTATATTATTTATTCATTATTATTGGAAGAGTAGCCATTACTGAGGCGAAAATTCATTTTAGTGTGGGGTAATGTTGAGTGGACAAGAGTATGATGTGAAGGATAGGGTGTAAAAAGATTCGAGTGCATGAGTAAAGCACAAGTAAAAGGTGCCCGAAAGGATAGGTGAGGAAACACGCACAAAAGACAAGGGCAGATTCAGGACTTAGCCATTTTCACATGTACGGGCTATTTTTGGAGATAGTGTGTAAAGCACATAAACCAGATAAATACTTGCATGACACACATGGGCTATTATTGGAAGATTGGCTACTAAGTGCTTTGCATGGGTTTGGGCTAATAATAGAATTGCTACTGCCAATTAACTAGAAGAGATCTATTATTAGTGCACTTACATGTGTGGCTATTATTGTAAAGGCGTAAGGCTATTTTCATCATACAACCTATTTTGGGAATTATGTAAGTGGTTAAGGGCAAGTCCCCACCCTTATAAATACGTAGTGATTTGCATAGAGTAGGAGGACTATGTCGAGAGATGGATATGAATTACTATGAGGTTATAATTCAGATTTGATTTGCATGAGCTTATGGTATTACTTATTATAATAAGCTTCACGTGTATTTATTGTTTTTAATATAATGGAGTATATTGGATGAATCAATGTATTAATCATAAGTGGTTCTTGAATGATTGATTTCATTATGGTTATTATTTGAATCTATTACTCTTTAGATCTAGATTTGGACATGCTCTATATAATTTTATATTAGTTTTGGATCTGAATGCATTAAGTCTTTAACATGTTAACATCTTGCACAAACAACCCTAAAGAGGGACCTAGTCCCTTTACACACTTCAGGTGAACGCTTAGTTTAGGTTGAGTGATGTGCCTAGGTTATTACTGGTAAGTTCTAGGTTGCATCAATGAATCTCCTAGTAAATATTTCTTTTTAATTCTGAATGGGAGTCGGATGGCGTATGGCTTAGTGACCTTTAATTCATTGATAATTCCTTCTATGATAAACCCATGGATGCTTTCAAAATAACCTTACAAAAGATAGGGGTAGTCATCAATCCCATTGAAGGGTGTTAAGTGATTTCAAAATAACTTAAAATGCATATAGATTTAGAGGTCATAATGTACAAATTTACAAATATCTCTATCGTTATAAATGGAATCCAAGTAATGATGTGTCCCTGTATCCAAGGATTGAGGACTACTGGGGTCTGTGGCAAGATTGGACATTCAAGAATCATCAAGTTTCTGAATTAGAATGTCGTTACATATGGAGAAACATTCTCAAACATTAAAGTAATGCATCTTGGAAAATAAAATCGTACCTCAAAAATCCTCTCAAATTATTAGTCTGGAAGTCTTGTTTTAGGTCATGTTCTGGACTGTTTAAGTTTTTAGTTCTAGTTCGGGTCGTGGTCATCAAATATGGAAGTTTCCGAAAGGAATACTGTTCATCCGAAAAAATGTCAGTTAGGCAGGTCGTGGGGAAACAGGCCAACAGTGTGTAGGGCATAGCCCCTCTTTGAGATAGCAAAGTGAAACTAGTTTATTGCTAATCTATCAAGCAGGAATTTGTGCAAATCTACACTATTCTAACTTTAAGGGGTTTGGGATCTCATCCCAGTAGAGGTAGTTCCAACAATGAACAAAAAGGTAGGAGGGAAGGAACAGAGGAGGGTAGATCTGAAGGAAGAAAAGAAATGAATTCCAAGACAGAAAGGTCAAAAGGTTTATGCTTTGGGCTGGTAGTAAATAGAGCCAAACTTACTTGCATAAACAAATAAAAAAATACTGATGAACATATGACAATAATAGGAATGAATCCAAGAGAATAAAAACATAGATATAACTTAAGAAAGATCTAATGCGAATAACACATACATTAAGCACAAAGTCTGAATATATGTATTAATATCTCTTCTATTACAAGAAAACACAAATTCTTTCTCTCCTCACTTCCCTTTTCATACAAAAAATTTCCACCTTGAATACAACAAGTATTAAGGTTTTTATAGAAGGAGAAGAGGAAAGAAGACAAAAGCAAACCAACCACTTAAAAATATCTTACAAGATATTTACAAAATATCTAAAAAGTCAATAGTTGACTTGGGCAAGTTTTTGGATGGCAACATCCCATGGTGCAACATGGATGAGGTCATCATGTATGCCAACATGATTTTTAAATATTTTACAAAAAGATCAATGGATCCCAAGAAGAAGAAACTACTCTTCATCATCCCTCTGCTCAAACTTGGTATCCTGCTTTTGATCAGGAGAGTCGATGTGACACTGCGCTTGATATTCCATAAACTTTCTGATCATCGCTTGAAGTTGATCATGATCTGGACCTTTAAAATGGTCACCAATGACTTCACAAATTTCTTTCTCATTCTTGAGCTTGTTAGGTAACTCGGTGAAATTTTCACATGCATCAATCAAAAATCCAATGAAGTCATGGTAGGCCAAGAGGTTATTGATTGAATCTCGGTCGAAAGTGACCTCTGGTGCCAAACCTTGAGTGACGATAGCTTAAAGCATTGGAATGTATCATCTACTTCCCTCAACTTATACGATTAACTAAGCATCCTCGGAGATATTTTTGTAACTGTTTCCTCCATGTTGTATCATTCATCCAGGGCTTCATCTTTGATTTTATCTATTCTCTCCAGGATATATTCCATTGATCAACCCGGTAATCTAAAGTGATGAGATATTTGTTATGTGCACGTGGGTGATCGATAACGTCGACCTTCAATAGGTCGTCAAATGAGTAGTTAACCATGGTTTGGAACATTTCATACTACAACCTGATGTTATCAAACTCTTGAGATAGGGCGGTAAGGGCACTACATCGCTTGTAGCTCCTTATTTTCTTGAGTTATATATCGATAGAGCATTGTGAATTTTTCCCAATCATTTCTTCACCATCTCTCGAGGATCTCTCTATCCAAGATGATATTGCTACACCTTGTTCACCAATCTTAACATATTCATTTATTTTCTCTTAATCGGGAACTTGAATAGGTTCGACGGCGATAGCTAGAAGGAGCGTTGCCCATTTTTCTACAATGCTTGTAGGAGATGTTTTTTTTTCTTTGAGTATTCTCTTTCTCCTTTTCTTCTTGGAGCTTCTTGCAGAGAGTATCCATAGTAGAAAAGGCTTCCCCTTGTAGGATTTCAGATGAGGTACCCATTGTGACCTGAGTCACTATGAAGTCTGTGGGAGAAAGATCCTCTTTTTTCTTGGTGGGGTCCAGGTAAGCTATCTCTATGACTCTCTCCCCCGAAGTGCTTTTAGAAAATTGAGTTATCGCTTTCTTCTTCTTTGTTCCCTTCTTCGGAATGACGGAGAAATCCATGGGCACAATGGGAACTTTCCTCTTATGCTGGCTCAGATGGTCAGAAATCCAACCATGACTTATGGGAGCGGGAGTAGAGGAAATAGAAGAAATGAGAGTGAGAGGGGGAGAAACTATAGAGGCCTCAGGGAAGTGTTTTAAAACACTCGGTGGTGGCATTGATAAGGAGTCCAATGCACCACTACTTGTGGGGCCTGGAGTTACTACAGGAGAAGAGAAGGACATGGAAATAGAAGGGATCTACAATTAGATGGAGGGAATGATGGTTGAAAGATATGCAAGAGATGAGAACATGGAAGAGGTTGGAGATGGAAGGGAGGAAGGGAGAGGAGAAGACACATCCATAGGAAAAGAGGCTTGAATGACAGGAGGAGGAGAAGAAATGGAAGAAGGAACACTAGGTACCTCTGTAGTTGTAGTTGTGATAACATCCTGGGTGGATGTATCCATTTGAAACCTCGATTGTTTCTTCTTTACCCTAGAGAGACAATAGGTCGCCTACTTGCTTCTCGGAAGTAGAAGGAAGGCCTTCAGGATTTTGTTCTTGTCTTCTTGATTCGCCCTCCTTGTCTTTTCATTTTCCTTTCGGCACATGGGCTGGTCTTGGAGGTGCTCTGCCTGAAGGAGAAGTAGTGAAATCAACTCCGAGGTAGGTGAGACCATTTTTTTACACCAATGTTTGGTGCATTATAATATGGGCTTAACCCTTTCTGAATTTTTTCGGTGCTTTGGCTCTGTCGATCTCCGCGAATGGCCAATCGTCCCCATATGTGTTAAGGTAAACCTAATCAATTTCTTGATTAGTCTCTTGGAATTCCTTTGGGACAATGGCAATGCCATAGTGGATGATCTCCTCTAGATCTAGTCAAGAGTGATCCTTTCACCTGATGTCTATCTCATGTCAGGTCAATCCAAATGTCCTCGATCTCGGGAACATGGATGGGATCAATTTTTTCCTTTGGGAGGCAACTCCGCAGTCAAAGGTTAGCCTTGTTGGGAAGTTGTGCTTCAAATTTAGCAACTCTAGCTCAACATACATCTCCCATGCTTTGGTGAGTGAAGGGTAGGTGTATCGGCCAACTGTAAGGGGGAATGGAGTTCCTCCTTTCTTTCTCTTCATGTAATTCTCATGATAAGTGATTAGCTACCTTGACAATTCCAACAGGATCAGCTTCGGCCCTACAAACCTTGGTAGCTTCGTTGGTTCTCCCTTGAAATTCATAGCTCTGAGGTATGTGAATGTGGGGAATTTTGTGAACTATGCTCCCCATTTCTTTGTAGCAGCAATCACACTCGAGTTGGTCTGACCGTGTCTCATGTTTGGCCTCAGCAAGTAGATTACCTCATAGAAGAAGACATCATTAATTTTAGAGAACTGGGAGATGTTGGCATTGAGCCTTAGCACTGGATAGAATTCATATATTTTAACTTGGTGCCATACCCCATTTCAAGCTAACCCTATGAAATCTCTTTTTGACGTAGCAACATACACAACGTAGGAACTCATGTAGAACTTCCAGTTGATAGAACTTATTGAATCTACAGGGGATAAGGTGTCACCGATGATTTCACCCTAGCCGAAGCATTGATCAGGTGCATTCTTGCTCATGGTCTCAAGGTATCTCAGCATCCACTTGTTGAAATAATGGGCATCAGGGAGCCTAAATACTTTGTTTAAGAAGGTGATTATATCACTCAACTCCTCATTGAAGTCACTATGGTGGATGGTTTGTGGCCATCTACTCACCGGCTTCTTGTTCTTCAGATAAAGCTTGTTCATCATCTGCATGCATTTATCCTCATCATCATCCAGTGTCTTCTTACTGATCGTTGATACTTATTTCTACATATTGCTTGTGATGAGGATGCCTAGGATCATCTCAAAGTGATGAGATGTGAGGTCGATGATCATCTTGTGCTCTTTGTCTTCAACACATCTAGTGTCCTTGTTATAACACCAAGCAACCAACATGATGAACTCGTTATTTATGGCGCTCACTAGGAGCCTAGCTGCAAAGTCCAACCCGCTACCTACTAATTTATTCATCCATGGGCCACTACTTTCTTGAGTGGTCCTTACCCAAATTCATCCATGTCAATATGACCTAGCTCAGAGTCTCTGATGTCAAGGCTGCACTCTGCATATGAGTTAGGCATTCTAACTCTCTGATACTTATACTTCATCTCTTGTTCGATTGCTTAGCTTTAGCTAGTTTTTTACTTGATGAAGACATATGTGAGCCCAAGGATGGATGTTGTTGTTCTGTAAGAAGAATCAAGGAGGTCCAACATAGAAGATCCATGTCAATCGTCATGTTATTCATAATGAAACCTACAGAATAATCAAGAAGCGAGTAATTCCAAGGCTTAGGGTGCAAGGTGTAGATTTATAGTATTACAAAGCAGTAAGGGCTTAAAATTACAGAGCACACTTTCTAGGGTGTCAACATAAAAATTTTGTGCTAAGTTAGAACGGGTGCAGTTAGGCAAGTGTCAACACAAAGAAAATTGAAATTGGTGTTGACTAGGAAAAGTTGCGCCAAGTTTAGAAAGGGCGCGGTTTTGAGAGGATTTCAACATGTAAATTTTGGTGCCAAAGGGTTTAGCACAAGGCATGGGTTTACAGCAAAAAACATTTCATGTTTATGTTGAGGAAGTTGCACTTGCACCTTAGGATTAATCTGCTTTCATTGGGCGCAGAAAAAGTTTGTGTTGCATGTGTTTATGGTACGTCAAAGTGAAACTGTGATAGGTGTAACATGGAAAAATAGTGCGCCAAGGGTTTCATAGTTTGATAATTTTGGTAATTTCTTGATTTCTCTTCCTCTCTCTTTTGGATTTGTCAGATGGCAAAGAGAGGGTTTGTTTTGGCAAGGCAACAAGCAGGGAAAGATGGGTTTTTTGGTTTCTTCAAAGGTAGGGGTCTTCCAGATTTGTAGATCTTAAAGGAGAGGCAAAAGGGCTTCATCGGCTTGATAGATTATTAGGTTCTTTTAGATTTAATCTTTTTACACCAACCCTAATACCTAACACAAAAAACAAAAAAACAACAAGGAGAGGAGCCACTTACCCAGATTTATAAAGACAAACAACAACATGGGGTCCATGAGCTCGAAAAATGGCACGTGGGGGTTGACAAGGATGGTGGCAGACAGCAGGAAGAAAATACCTTTCACAATTTTCAATTCATGAAAATGAAAATGACAGGTTTCGGGTGCATATTTATAGAAAAACTAGCATTTATTATCTCACCAACCACCTTTGGCGCACTTTTCAGAGCGTCGACATGAGGAAAAATGTGCCTTAGCATAATTTTATTGATGTCGACACAACATTTTCAGCGCTTAGAAAAATGCTTAGCGACATGTTTCATGATGTTGACATGATATTTTCAGTGCTAAAGGACCAAAGGGGTGCAACTTTAGTGATTTTGACATAACAATCAGTGCTTTGAAGGATTAAGAGAGGGTGTAGATTTTGGTGTGTCGACACTCCAAAAATTACATCTAGTGCGAAAAAAGGGCACAAGAGTCATGTCAACATGAAGATGGGTGCACCAAAGGATTAACAAAAGTGACTAAGTCTTAAACAACATTGATTTTTGCAAGGAACTTTTGGGCTCCTTCAAACATTGTTAAACCTCTTTAGGGTTCAAAATAGAATTTTGGTATAGTTACCTGCAAATTGCCCTTGTCAATTTTGTAGGATAACAACTGGCTCTTTCTGGGGACTATCTTTGAGTGAAACTTAAGGGTAGAGAATCCCATATTTTCATGTGCCTATCCATTGGGTTATAGAGAGTCAAAAACAAGGGTGACTAGAGGGTGAACAAAAGGAAAAGAAAGGGAACACACAACAACAGAAAGCAAACACACAACGAAAGAAAATGTACAAAGAAGAGAGCAAACTCTACTTCCTGAAGATCTTCAGGTGCTGCCGCTATAGGGAAGCGGGAGTTTGGTTCCATCCAGATATGAGAGATAGAAACTATTCTCTCCATTGAGCTGCTTGATTTTGTATGGCCCTCTCCAAAGAGAGTCAAACTTCCCATGCATACCTTTTGGTTCTCTTCGTTTGTCCCACAAAAGAACAAGATCTCCCACTTGAAAATATCTCTACTTAGCTTTCTTGTCAAACAACCTCTTAACTTGATTTTGATGTTCAATGATCTTTTCGACCACTTTCACTCACTTTTCTTCAAGTTTCATTAGGTACATAATCCTCTTTTCAAGAGAATTCTGAAAAGTTTCATCTTCAATTGCTCGAACCAAAGCACAGAAGCAGGAATTTCTGCAAAGATAGGGATTTCAGCATCGATTCCATATAACACCTGGAAAGGTGACATGCCGAGAGACCTCTTTGGAGTGATACGATCTGCCCACAAAGCATCATATAATGATTTGTTCTAGGACCGCTGGTTTTCATCAACTAGCTTCCGTATGATAGTCACCAAGTTCTTGTTGTTGGATTCTACCTGACCATTTCCTTGAGGATAATAATTAGAAGCATGAGCCAAGGTTATTCCATATCCATAACAAAAACCAATTACTTCCCATGAAGAGAAGTTAGAAGTGTTATCAACAATGATTTTATGTGGAATGCCAAATCTCACAATAATATTCTCTTTGATGAAGTTACAAACAACTTCCAAAGTGGCATGCTTGATAGGTATGGCCTCCACCCATTTTGTGAAGTAATCCATTATTGTTAGGACGTAACTATGTCCAGTACTCAATTGAGGATTGAGTGCTCCAATGAAATTAATTCCCCATTTTCTGAATGGTTCATCAATGATGACGGGCATGAGGGGAAACGCAACTAGCTTTGGTTTGCCAACGAACTGTTGGAAAAGTTCACATTTTTCTACCCAGGTGGTTGTATCTTGAAATAGCATCGGCCAATAGTACCTAGCCCGAATGATTTTATGTGTTGTCACTAATGAGGAGAAGTGACCACCATAGGCTGAGTCGTGAAAACTCTCTAACAAGTTTACTTGCTGCACCTTATCAACACATCGTAGAAAAATGCCATCAATTCCATGTTTGTACAATCCATCATCCCATATGACATATCTTGCAAATCTAAGCTTCACCGTTCACTTTTCCTTTGTGGTTAGGTGAGTTGGGCACTCTCCATAGGTGAGAAAGAATGTGATATCAGAATCGTATCACCATTAGTTGTTAGTTGTGATAAACAGAACCATGGGAAAAGAATCCCCTTTCTCCAGTTCATTTTTTTCTCCATCAACATGATCAACTTTCTCTTCAGGTACCTTTGAGTCTTTGTTTTTGGCCATTAGCTGACATAGGCCTTTACCTCTTACCAACTTGGTTGGTTTGATATCTAGGTCATATTATTGGACCTTTGTGATCCAATTCCCTCGTAAGCTCCCTAACTCCTATTGAGTCAGGATAGACTTAACAACCGTGTCAGGAACCAGCACCACTGTATGAGAATTCAAAATATAGTAGCAGAAGCTTTTGACTACTTTTACCATGGCAAAGGCATACTTTTCCAATTGCAACATCTTTAGTTCATGAGGCTTAAGAGAGAGCTCATGAAATAAATCGGGGATTCAATATCCTCATATTTTTTTTGAATCAAGATAGGTGATACAAGTATGTGCAGACGCATAACTGTACATGATGAAGTCTTTCCTAAAGTCAAGACACACTAGAATAGGATTGTGAGTGATCAGAGGTTTTATGTCTTCAAATGATGTCCTACCTTCCTAACTCCATTGGAATGTTTGGGACCATTTCATCATATTAGATATATGATGAGTCTTCTCAAGAAAATTAGGAACAAAGCGTCTAAGAAAATTTACCTTTCTGAAGAAAGAGTGAACACCAGTCTTTCTTGTAGGAAAATTAAGGCTCTGAATAGCCTTGTCCATTTCAACATCTATCTTAGTTCCTTCTCTATTGATGACATGTCCTAGCAGCTTTCCTTCGGTGACCCAAAAAACTAACTTCTTGGGATTTAGTGAGATCCATGCTCAAGGCATCTAATCAAGACTTGTCCTAAATGATTACAGTGATCACTTCGTCTTTTAGAGAACACGGTCAGGTCATCTAGGTAAACTATGATGAATTTTTCCATCATACCTTTGAATGCAAAGTCCATTGCTCATTGGAGGGTAGCTCCAAAGCATTGATCAAAACCGAATGACATTCTACTATAGGAGAAAGTACCCCAAGAGTGGTGAACACTATTTTGAACTGTCTTCAGGCGTGACATGAATTTGATTGTAACTTGAAAAACCATCAAGCATAGACAACATTTCTAAACCGGTTACTACCTGTAGTACTTGATCCATTATGGCATACAGTGGATAGTTATCTTTTAAGGATGACTGGTTCAAGTTGTGAAAGTCCATGCATATGTGTATCTCACCATTCTTCTTCCGCATAGGCACAATATTTGTAACCCAAGTACTGTGATGAATTGGAAAATAATTATTGCATCCAACATCTTCTAAATTTCATCTGGATGGTACCTGATATTTTGGGGTTGTAATGCCTTTGCTTTTGACGAAAAGGCTTGACATCATCCTTGAGTGGGAATGTCATGTTGAATGTCCTTTGGCTTGAAAGAATTCAAATCAGCATAAGACCATGCTAACACATCCATGTACTTTTTTAGCAACTTAACAAATTTTCACTTTTCCTCGGGCGTACAACACTTCCCGATATTCATGAAATGAGGATGTTCTATAGTACCTAGATTGACGGATTTAGTTTTCGGAGAAGAGGAAGGATCATCCTGTCACTTTTCTTGACAAAATAGTCATGATTATCAAATAATCATTCTAAGGAAACCAAACCTTTAGGAATCTTATTTCCTTTGAGTTATATCACTGTATCTTTTTCAGATTCATGTGCTTGACCGGTGAGAGACTCACGACACGTAGAAGTTGATCCATTGAAATGAAGTTCTTTGAAATTTTAGCTTTCTCCAAAAAGGTGATAAGTTGGTTGTCATCATTGAACACTTTCAGTGCTACAAATTATTTGGCACACTTGGGCAAAAAACCACCTCAATGGTATATGTATCTATTTTTAACCCTGGGTGAGGGAGCATGATGAGAGAGGTTGAGATGACCAATGAATCAGCCATGTCATTTTGGGCTCATGGAACTACTTTGATTGAGAAAGCGTCAAACTCTTCGATGTTATCCCATACGACATTGTGGTAGTGTCTAAGCCGGTCATTCTTTACTTGGTATATCCCTTTTACCTGATTGACAATTAACTCAAGCATCACCTTGTACTCTCTTAGATTCTTTATTCCTTTCTCTTTTAAGCTTGCATGCTAAGTAACAAGGATTCATACTCGTAGTATTATTAGTATTGAAGAAGTGTAACTTGAAGGAAAAAAGGAAAATATCCTCTTCAGGAGATATTAGAACAACCCCAACACCGCATCCACTTGTTGCACAACTACCATCAAACTGCAATGTCCATACTTTGTTGAGATCCTCCTTTTGGATGAGAACATCCATCTATCTGAGTCGGTGGAAAAGAAATAATTTCCCATCCCTGACGATTCAAAAGAATATGAGCTTTGGGGTCATGAGTTGGTGACTAGATATTTCTTTTGTGATTCTGGTTCCAATGTCTGCATCACCCCTTTGACAGGAATCCTGGCTTTGGACCAGTCCATATGAATTTCCCCACCAAATTCTTTACAAAAGCTCCTCCCTAGTAATATCCTATATGCTACTAGAATATCAGCTACGAGAATAGTCATTTTTACCCTTTTCTCAGAAATGCCACGAATGCAAACTACACATCCTTGATCTGACCAATCAATGGTACCTGCTTGGTTTCCATGGAGTAGCATCTGCCAAAAGGTTTAGTAAGTGTGAGGCCCAAAGCATGGGTGACCTTTGTTGGCATAACATTGTCAGAAGCTCCATAATCAATTATACAGTTACTTAGTTTATGACCATTGATCAAGAGAGATAGGTAAAAAGGTTCAATTTTCCTATATGGAAGTCGAGGTAACATTTACGTGAGACGTAGGAGGAGTGGGAAGAATTCCTTTTGGGGAAATGGGAGGAGGGAGTTAGCCTGACTTTGGATATACTTAGTTAATCTTATAAGCTGCTTTGGGTTGGACTGAAGGTACTCAACTTAGACATCTGGATCTTGGTATTTTTGGCATGATCAATTATATCGAATGTGACCAAGGGTTGCACTAACGAAGGAATGAGTCCTTCATTTTCATTTTGGAGGAGGATTATTGGTCTTTATGGGACTGGAGGAAGGCTGAATTGGAGGAGAAATAGGAGGAAAAGATTTCTTTATAAAAGGTTTAACAAGAGGTTGAGTAGGAAGGGGATTACCTCTTTTAGCGATCGTTAGAGGAGGAGTTACCACAACTTTTCCTTTTATTTTTCAGCAGCAACCTTTGCTTCTTTTCCTTGTGAGTGAGTGAAAACTACATATGATTGTCCACTCGCATACCCTTGGGTACCCTCTTCTTCATCAGATTCCTCATCTTCAAATTCCATATACCCAATAGTAGAGTCACCATTAGTCGGTTCACCGACATCTTGATCATCTTCACCTTGCGACAAAGGTTCTTCATAATTTGGATCATCTTCTTCGATTTCAACCAAAGCATTAACCAGAGGGGCTTCAATTGCTAACCTTGGAGAAGCAACAGAAAACGTGGCCTTTGGGGGCATTGTTGGGAGTGAAGTTCCTCTGTGGGATATCCCGATATGGAGTGGTAGATGATGTTTGAGCCAATTGCTTCTTTAATGAGAGCAAGTCATTTGCCATCTTCTAGAATGTTGGATCTGATGAGGTAGCTTGAGAAGAAGTTGAAGCTTTAGATTTTGACAGCTCTCATCTTAACTCACCGGATATAAGAAGGTTGTCTTCTATCCGAATGGCCGTAGCTTGAGCAAGAACCAAGGTGGGTATTTGTTCTGTAAAAGTAAGAAACTTACTTTCAAACTCATGGCATTCAAGAAGAAACACTTTTGATTCTCTAATGTTGGCATCATGGAAAATGGCACACGGTTGATCAGTGAATTAAATCGGGTGATAAAATCATGCATGGTTTCATTGGTCTCCTTCTTCATGTGAGTGATTTGTGATAATAACGAAAATACATCTTCTGAAGGTTTGTATCTGTTTTCAAATGTAGTTTGCAATGTGTTCCAATTGGTGATGGATGTAGCTGGTAAGTGTTGGAACCATTCTGCTTTGCAGGCCCTTGCAAGGTCTCTAGAAAGAGACGTACCGATATGTCCTCATGAGTCACGTCTAGAATGTTGCATGACATAATAAACGTAGCTATATGTGCATATGTGCTTTGATTTCCGCTCCCATCAAATTTGGGAAATTATTGCAATTTTTGCTGGGGAGGGGTGGACTAGATGTGGAAACACTAGAGGACCCATGGCATTTCCCCATGGTATAGGAAGATTTTCTACCATTTGAAAAGTAGGAAAAATAACATGAGTAGGGAGTGTGGTTCCACTTAGTAAAAGAGCACTGTAAGTTGATGTCGAGGCACTTTGTGAAATCTAGCTCTTTTGTGGAGGCAAGACACTTCTTGCTGATTGATCCGTTGAGCTTAGTGATGTGAATCATGTTGGAGTGATACTGAAATTGTGCCTTCAAAGTAGATCAAAAATTGGATCAACTTCTCCATGAGCTCTTCTGCTGTGAGTAAATGGTTCACCCGCCAGCGTACCCATTCAGATCTGCAACAATTAAGAGCAGATTTACAACAATCTTTTTGTTTATACTTGCTGATTTTCTGATTTTTCTGGAAAAAAAAATAGCATGTACTTTTTCAATATTTAATTTACCCTTTTTTAATAACAACCGATTGCAGTTTTCTAACAAAGATTAATAAGGATAAAAGTGGGTCAATTTAGTAGGCTGATTTTCGGATCTTTGACTTGAATTTTGCAAGGTTTTGAAAATATCATAAAATGTCAGAATCTTAGATCTACTGAAATATACAAGTTTTTGTAAAAACTCAGCGAACTAAAAGCTCTATCTGGTCTAGATCTATGGATTTGTATAAGGAAATTTTAGTTTTGACCACTTATGCAAAAAAAAAATTTTTAACAAAGGGTTAAAATTTGCAATCTGGTAGTGATTTTTACAGTTTTTTTAGTTATTTCCTTAGTTTGATCCCTAGTAGAGTCACCAAAAACTGTTGGTCCGAAAAACTATCGGTTAGGCAGGTCATGGGGAAACATGCCAACAGTGTGTAGGGCATAGCCCCTCTTTGAGACAGCAAAGTGGTTTATTGTTAATCTATCAAGTAGGAATCTATGCAAATCTACACTATTCTAACTTCAAGGGGTTTGGGATCTCATCCCAGTAGAGGTAGTTCCAACAATGAACAAAAAGGTAGGAGGGAAGGAATGGAGGAGGGTAGATCTGAAGGAAGAAAATAAATGAATTCCAAGACAGAAAGGTCAGAAGGTTTATGCTTTGGGCTGGTAGTAAACAGAGCCAAACTTACTTGCATAAACAAATAAAGAAATACTGATGAACATATGACAATAATAGGAATGAATCCAACAGAATAAAAACATAGATCTAACTTAAGAAAGATCTGATGCAAATAACACATACATTAAGCACAAAGTTTGAATATATGTATTAATATTTCTTCTATTACAAGAAAACACAAAGTCTTTCTCTCCTCACTTCTCTTTTCATAAAAAATTTCCACCTCGAATACAACAAGTATTCAAGTATTTATAGAAGGAGAAGAGGAAAGAAGACAAAAGCAAACCAACCACTTACAAAATATCTTACAAGATATTTACAAAATATCTAAAAAGTCAATAGTTGACTTGGGAAAGTTTTTTGGATGGCAACATCCCATGGTGCAACATGGATGAGGTCATCATGTATGCCAACATGCTTTTTAAATATTTTACAAAAAGATCAATGGATCCCAGGAAGAAGAAACTACTCTTCATCATCCCTCTGCTCAAACTTGGTATCTTACTTTTGATCAGGAGAGTCGATGTGACACTGCACTCGATATTCCATAAACTTTTGATCATCGCTTGAAGTTGATCATGATCTGGACCTTTAAAATGGTTACCAATGACTTTGCAAGTTTCTTTCTCATTCTTGAGCTTGTCAGGTAACTCGGTGAAAGTTTCACATGCATCGATCAAAAAGCCAATGAAGTCGCGAGGCCAAGAGGTTATTGATTGACTCTTGGTGAAAGTGACCTTGGTGCCAAACCTTGAGTGACGA
Organism: Taxus wallichiana var. yunnanensis; assembly: GCA_018340775.1. Lineage (NCBI taxonomy): Eukaryota > Viridiplantae > Streptophyta > Pinopsida > Cupressales > Taxaceae > Taxus > Taxus wallichiana. The sequence continues at coordinate 385,439,187 of CM031237.1, forward strand.
TAGCCTTGAAGCACTGGAATGTATCATCTACTTCCCTCAAGTTATACGATTCACTAAGCATCTGGAGACATTTTTGTAACTGTCTGCTCCATGTTGTATCATGCATCCAAGGCTTCATCTTTGATTTTATCTATTCTCTCAGGATATATTCCATTTGATCAACCCGGTAATCTAAAGTGATGAGATCTTTGTTATGTGCATTGGTGATCGATAACGCCAACCTTCAATAGGTCGTTAGCTGAGTAGTTAACCATGGTTTGGAACATTTCATGCTGCAACCTGGCATTATCCAACTCTTCAAATAGGATGGCTATTACTACTTGTAGCTCCTTATTTGCTTGAGTTATATCCTGATAGAGCACTGTGAATTTCCCAATCATTTCTTCACCATCTCTGAGGATTCGCTTGATCCAGGATGATACTGCTGCGCCTTGTTCACCAATCTTAACATATTCATTTATTTTCTCTTGACTGGGAACTTGAATAGGTTTGGCGGCAGTTACTGGAGGAGCGTTGCCCATTTTCTACAATACTTGTAGAAGATGTTTGTTTTGTTCTTTGAGTATTCTCTTCTCCTCTTTTTCTTCTTAGAGCTTCTTGCAGAGAGCATCCATAGAGACAAGGCTTCCCCTTGCAGGCTTTTAGATGAGGTCCCCATTGTGACTTGAGTCACTGTGAAGTCTATGGGAGACAGATCTTCTTTTCTCTTGGTGGGATCCAAGTAAGCTATCTCCATGACTCTCTCCCCTGAAGTTCCTTTAGAAAAGTGAGTTATCACTTTCTACTTCTTGGTTCCCTTCTTCGGAATGACAGAGAAATCCATGGCTGCAATGGGAACTTTCCTCTTATTCAGCTCAGATGGTCAGAAATCCAACCAGGACTTATGGGAGTGGGAGTAGAGGAAGAAGAAGAAATGGGAGTGAGAGGGGAGAAACTGTATAGAGGCCTCAGGGAAGTGTGTTGAAACACTCGGTGGTGGCATTGACAAGGAGTCCAATGCACCAATGCTTGTGGGGCCTGGAGTTACTAATGGAGAAGAGAAGGACATGGAAATGGAAGGGATCTATAATTGGATGAAGGGAATACGGGTGACAGATCCTGAGAGAGGAGAAGATGGAAGAGGTGGGAGATGGAAGGGAGGAAGGGAGAGGAGAAGACACATCCATAGGAATAGATGCTTGAATGACAGGAGGAGGAGAAGAAATGGAAGAAGGAACATTGGGTACCTACAATTGTAGTTGTGATAACATCCTGGGTGGATGTATCCATTGAAACCTCTGTTGTTTCTTCTTTACCTGGAGACACCAAGTTAACTACTTGCTTCTTAAAGTAGAAGGAAGGCCTTCAGGAGTTTCTTCTTGTCTACTTGATTCACCCTCCTTGTCTTTTCCTTTTCCTTTCGGCACATGGGCTGGTCTTGGAGGTGCTCTACCTAAAGGAGAAGTAGTGAAATCAACTCCGAGGTAGGTGAGACCATTTTATTTACACCAATGTTTTGTTGCACAATGTGGGCTTAACCCTTTCTGAATGGTTTTTACACTTTGGCTCTATTGATATCCATGAATGGCCAATCGTCCCCATCTGTGTCGAGGTAAACCTGATCAATTTCTTGATCAGTCTCTTGAGAATTCCTTTGGGACAATGGGAACACCATAGTGGATGATCTCCTTCCAGAGTCGATCGGGAGTGATCCTTTCACACGATGTCTATCTCATGTGTCAGGGTGATCCAAATGTCCTTGATCTCGAGAACATGGATGGGATCAATTTTTACCTTTGGGAGGTAACTCGGTAGTCAAAGTTTTGCCTTGCTAGGAAGTTGTGCTTTAAATTTAGCAACTCTATCTTAGCATACATCTCTCATGCTTTGGCAAGTGTAGGGGCAGGTGTATCGGCCAACTATAAGGGGGAATGGGTTCCTCCTTTCTTTCTCTTCATGCACTTCTCATGATAAGTGATTAGCTGCCTTGAAAATTCTAGTAGGATCAGCTTTGGCCCTGCAAACCTTGGCAGCTTCATTGGTTCTCCCTCAAAATTCACAGCTCTGAGGTATGTGAATGTGGGGAATTATGTGAACAACGCTCCCCATTTCTTTGTAGCAGCAATCACACTTGGGCTGGTCCGACCGTGTCTCATGTTTGGCCTCAAGCAAAGTAGATTACCTCATAGAAGAAGGCATCATTATTTTAGAGAACTAGGAGATGTTGGCCTCGAGCCTTAGCTCTTGATAGAATTCATATATTTTAATTTGGGGCCATACCCCATTTCAAGCTAACCCTATGAAATCTCTTTCTAATGCAGCAATGTACACAACGTAGGAATTCATGTAGAAGTTCCCAGTTGTTAGAACTTGTTGAAGCTACTGGGAGATTGTGTCACCGATGATTTCACCCCCCAAAAAAGCATTGATTGGGTGCATTCTTGCTCATGGTCTCCAGGTATCTCAACATCCACTTGTGGAAATAATGGGCATCAGGGAGCCCAAATACTCTATTTAAGAAGGTGATTGTATCACTCAACTCCTCATTGAAGTCACTATGGTGGATGGTTTGTGGCCATCTACTCACCGACTTCTTGTTCTTCAGATAAAGCTCGTTCATCATCTACATGCATTTATCCTCATTATCGTCCCAGGTCTTCTTGTAGTCTTTGATACTTATTTCTACATATTACTGTGATGAGGATGCCTAGGATCATCTCAAAGTGACGAGTGTGAGGTTGATGATCATCTTGTGCTCTTTGTCTTTGACACATCTAGTGTCCTTGTTATAACACCAAGCAACCAACATGATGAACTCATTATTTATGGCACTCACTGGGAGCCCAGTTGCAAAGTGCAATCCATTGCCTACTAATTTATTCATCCATGGGCCACTGCTTTCCTGGGTGGTCCTTACCTAGAAGTCATCCATGTCAATATGAACCCAGCTTAGAGTCTCTGATGTCAAGGCTACACTCAAAGCATATGAGTCGGGAATTTGTACTCTCGATACTTATACTTCATCTCTTGTTCCGACTGCTTAGTTTTAGCTTTAGCTTTAGTTTGTTTTTTTCTTGATGAAGACATATGTGAGCCCAAGGATGGATGTTGTTGTTCTGCAAGAAGAATCAAGGAGGTCCAACACAAAAGAGCCATGTCAACCATCATGTTATTCATAATGAAAGTCTTGCAGAATGAAGAACGAGCAATTATAAGGCTTAGGGCGCAAGGCAAAGGTTTCAAGGGCTTAAAATTACTTAGGTGCACTTTCGCTGGGGTGTCAGCATACAACTTTTTGTGCCAAGTTAGAAGGGGCGCAGTTAGGAAAGTGTCAACATGAAGAAAATTGTGCTTGGTGTTGACCTGGGAAAATTTGTGCCAAGTTTAGAAAGGGCACGGTTTTTGAGATGTCAACATGCAAATTTTGGCGCCAAAGAATTAAAGCACAGTGGCACGGGTTTACAGCATGTAACATTTCATGTTGATTTTGAGGAAGTTGCACCTATGCCTTAAGAACAATCTACTTTTGGGCATTTGAAGCAGAAATTTTTGTGTTGCATGTGTTTAAGGTGCACCAAAGTGCAATTGTGGGAGGTGTAACATGGAAAAAATGTGAGCCAAGGGTTTCATCAGTTTGATAATTTTGGTAATTTCTTGATTTCTCTTCCTCTTTCTTTTGGATTTGTCGGATGGCAAAGAGGGTTTGTTTTGGCAAGGAAACAAGTAGGGAAAGATGGGTTTTTGGTTTCTTCAGAGGCAGGGGTCTTCCAAATTTGTAGATCTTGAAGAAAAGGAAAAAGGGCTTTAGTTGGTTTGATAGATTGTTAGGTTCTTTTAGATTTAAAATTTTTACACCAACACTAATACATAACATAACAAAAACAAAAATGACAAAAAGGAGAAGAGCCACTTACCTAGATTTATAAAATATGAAGAATGACATGGGGTCCACGAGCTCAAAAAATGAAACGCAGGGGTTGGCAAGGATGGCTGATAGGCACATAGAAAATACCTTTTGCAATTTTCAATTCGTGAAAATGATAGGTGTCGGGCGCATATTTATAGAAAAAATGACATTTGTTACCTCACCAACCACCTGTGGGTGCACTTTTTAGAGCGTCGAAATGAGGAAAAATGCTCCTTAGCGCAGTTTTATTAACGTTGACACAACATTTTTAGCGCTTAGAAAAATGCTTAACACATGTTTCATGATGTTGAGACGATATTTTTAGTGCTAAAAGACCAAAGGTGCACAACTTTAGTTATGTTGAAATAATAATGAGTGCGCCGAAGGATTAAGAGGGGGCATAGATTTTGGTGTGTCGACACTCCAAAAATTCCATCTAGTGCAAAAAGGGGTGCAACTTCAGTCATGTCGACATGAATATGGGTGCGCTGAAGGATTAGGAAAAAGTGACTAAGTCTTACAACATCCTGATTTTTTGAAATGAACTTTTGGGCTCCATCAAATGTTGTCATCAAACCTCCTTAGGGGTCAAAACAAAATTTTGGTATAGTTACCCGCAAATTGCCCTTGTTAATTTTTCAGATAACAAATCCACACTTTAAGAATTATTCCCATTTAGATTGTTGGCAATGCCAATGGTAGTGGTAGTTCCTATGAAATTTAGTTGGTGGAAGGTGCGGTTGTGCCCTTGTTGGTTTTTTCTCATGGCGTCATAGGTAGCCTTTACGGTATTATCGGAGAAAACTACTCATGCTTGTGTGATAAGTTTAAAATCTCCTCGGCTCCCGAGAACTTGTTTTTTTATCAAGATGCAATAGAAAGGCTAGTTTTAGTGGGAATTAACAAAAAAAAAAAAAATGATTATAATTACTTAGGAAATGCATTCCTTCTCTTCAAGCTTATCCTTACAACTGCAATTCAGGTTTCAAGTTCTCCATAGTTACAAAATTTGGAGCAAATTGACATTATGGACCTATGAAAGCGTGAATAAAATGGCGAGTTCACTTCCCCAACATTTCTTGAAGTAAATTTAAATGAAAAGAAATTTTAAATTTTGAGGTGGCACATGGTAGACATTATTTGGATTTATGCTTAATTGTTATCAGTTGGATTTATTTGCCATTATTATGATAAGTATGTTTTTGAGTTTACGAAATCACCGCTAGGTTTATTCATGAGAATACAATTATTATTTTGAGATGGTGGAGGAACCTCCTTAAAGCCTCTAGTAATTATGAATACCTCTCCTACGAAACCTCATACAAGTGGATATATGCTACATAATATAGTGGGACAAGGCTAGTTAGTGCTTCAAGAGTGAAAAGTGAAAAGGTGAGCTGTAAGGAGTTGTATAAGGAGTTGGAGTCTAGTATTTTGGGAGGACCTTAGAGATGGAGAAAGTGAAATAATGAAGCTTTTAATACTTTCTTGGGTATCCTTATATCCTTCTATCCATGCTTGTTTCAAAAAACATTGTCTTAAGGGGCATAGTTGACAATTTTGGTAAGATGAACAACAATGGTGTTTGGAGCCTTATGACTCAAGTTGTTGATGGTACTAATGATTTTCTGAGGTGTTCTAATAGGGGAGAATAATAAGAAGAATTAAAGAATTTAGTAGGTGCATGATAAAATAGTAATTAGAGTACAAAGAAACCATGAACAAGTAGAAGCACAAGTAAGGTAAATACTCATATACACATTGATAAATTGAATGAATTATTACTTAAATTAGATAAATCTTTATATACATACATTACATAAATATTGATTTCAAAATTTTCATGCATATTACACATTGAAAATGCTAGTATACAACACCAAAAATGAAAAAATAATCCATAATGTCTTATATTGATAAGCGCACATCATATTAGTTTCATTAAAAATAATCTCAAAAATGTAAGGTCTCATGCAAAAATATCGAGTTCCAAATTGTATTAACATGAAAAATAAATATAAAAATTCATGAATAGGTCATATAGTATCAAGTGAATTCCTTATAGGAATATATATAATTTTGAACATGCATACAATGCCATGTACATAGGCATACAAAAATGTCATACACACACACACACACACACACACACACACACACACACACACACACACACACACACACACACACACACACACATATCCTAATCATACAAATATATCCATCTCTTGGCCTTTCTCGAAGAATTCCCTCACTTAAAAAAAGATGGACATATATGAGATAACTTTGGATCCTCCAAGTTCTCCATACTACGAGTCCTCTTCTGCTCAAAACTCCTTGTAGTTGAACCTACAAACATGCAAACAATTTTGTTTGTCAAAACTTAATATATAAGTTATCAACATTTATAAGAACATGCTAATGAAACTATTTACATTTACACACACTATCCACAATATCTCGTTCATGTTGAATTTTCATCTCAATCTCGGATCACCATCGGGAGCTCCTGGTGTATGAGCAGGGGGTATCAAAATGATGATATCGAGGAGTCTATCCCCTCGATGTAAAAATGGAAGGGTTTGAACCCTACATACACATAAGATCACAAAATAAAACATCAAAATTAGCCAAAAATAGACCTATATTAACAATAAATCTTATGAATGCAGATCAAAAAATTTACACCAACCAAGTACATGAATGTGTAATGTGTAGTGCCCACTCCTCTTCGACACCTATTTTTGCTTTGTTGATGCTCTTTATCTCCTTAGAGACATGTGATTAGACTATATGCAGATTTTATTATCATCGTGATCTGACTTTTATCATGGATTTTATGGATACTTCATTGACACTATTGGATATTGCAGCACATGTTGATTCAACATTACTTTACTATATACTAACATCTTGGATTCATAGTAGTTGCGATTATGTTTTGATACATCGTCTAACCATGTGTACATTGATATTATGGTTTATTGATTTCATGATGATATTAGGTGATCAATATGTGAATTGTGTGATTGTTGTAAAATGTGAATTGTGATTTTGGATAATTGTAAATGTTTGATTTAGAATAGAATTGTGTACCATGATGCATGATGAAATTATGTGACAAATTATTTATAAGTTTTTTTATCTCCTTAACGTATTGATGTGGCCTTGAGTCCAAAGGTGGTATTATTTTGTGGTTGCAGGAAATGAAATTACACAAACAAGGAGGGACTAGGAAGGCCAACCATGAAGGAATTTCATGTGTTCACAACACAGTCACCTTGGCAGCTATCATGTTTGTGTTTGTGTCACCTTCTTGTTTGTCATATTTTGAAGGTCTCCATGGGGGAGCACCTTACATGTGACCATGGGTAGGTATGTGTTTGTTTTATTTTTATTGTCTTATGGTTATGTTGTTTATTTTATTGTGGATGTTGTGATTTTAATTTAGTTCCAATGTACCCTTGTAACCCTATATTTCTATGTTATCAATGTACCCTTTAATTGATTATGTAATTGTTTGAGTGAGATAATGTTTCACCTTATGTTTTTTATGTTTATTTTGTTCCTTGGATTAATTATGTTAATGTTAGGGGTTAATGGTTAATTTGATTATGTGGATTTCTAAAGGGTAGATATTTCTTGGAATATACATAATTCCTTTCATCTATTTTATTTGAATTTTTTTTTTGGCATTGGTATGTGTGCAATTCCTAAGCCCAATCTCGGATTTTTGATTTCAGCCAAATTTTGAGAGCTTGTGGGACAAGTTTTACTTGTCCCACACTCTTTAGAATTCCCTCCTAACCTAACCTATGACCCAAGGGGTCAATTTAGTCCCTTCATCATGAAAAATTGAGAGGAAAGAGGCAATTATTGCCCTCATGTTTTGAAACTCTAAATTTATCATTGATATGTGTAAAAGTGAACTTGTGTGCAAACTTGGTGAAGGCATATTTCCAGCTATCTCTTTATGATGCCTTGGTGTGTCTAGGGTAAATGTGATGTGGATTTGAGGGAGATAAAGTGTCATCCTACATTGAGCCACATCACCTCTCCCTCCCTCTTGTTGGTTCAAGTGTTGTATCCATTAAAAAAATTGAGAGGAAAAAGGAAGATCCCCACAAGTAATAAAATTCCAAATGGCATACCTTGTTTCAAGCCAAATGTCATGATGCATAAGCTTGGTGTGAGGTGTTTGTCACCGTTACAAAATTAGTTAGAAAAAATCAAATGTCATATTTTTTGCGTTAGCAAATAAAATCATTCTTAAGAAATTAAACTTAACCAACTGCCCTCGCACATTTATCAATAATATATTTAGTTTTAAAAAAAATTAATGTAATACTTGTTTTTACTTTTCCATTAAGAAAATGGGTTTTCAAATATTTAATAAAATAATTCTTATTTATTTAATTTTTTCATTATATGTGTTGTAAATTTATGAGGAAATAGATAAATATTATTTGAAAGTAAAAAGCTTTCGCTTTGATAATGTTTTGGTGGGTGTCCACAACCTATATCCAAGATTTTTATTTGCTCAAGTTAGAAGCTTGCTAGAAAATGTGAAATCATCATATTCCACATGTTGGGTGCACTTTGTAACACCCAAATATTTCCTACATAAATCCCTAAGAAACCGAAAGCAACAACAAAAATTATGGGATAAATTTTTATTTTTTGAAAGGTTTCAAGGCCTTAGCTAGGATTTTAATTAAATCCATATTACAAAATTTGAAACTATTAAAAGGAATTCGAGACTAAAAAATAATAGTTAGTTACTATTGGCCCAACCCTAATAAGTTATATTGCTTAAATTTAATATTAATCCATTGTACTCCTCACTATTTAGCCCCAAGGGTCTTATTAATTCTATTTATTGAATGGACCCAAATTAAACCAACATTTGATTAGGAAAGATTGATAATATCCTATTTTAAAATAAAACAAGTTAACATTGTTTAATACCTAAGGTGTCAAGGGTAAACAACATGGTCTAACCCTTTAGGCCCCACTTGACATTTCACACACATCTTTTAATTAAAACAATCCCACTTAAATACCCCATCACTTAAGTGATGTAGGGTGCATCCTCCACCATTAGATCTAATCTTTCCTAGCCCTTAGATTTAGGTTTGAAAAGAAACCCTAGATTTCCTTATGGAATACCATATATTCATTTTCTAAATCTAATCTCTCATTTTATCTTGTTTTGTGTTACAAGTTAAGGAAGAGGGCAAGAGGATGAAGCCTTTGAATGAAGCTCAAACCCCTAACTAGATACTCACAAGAAGAGTGATATTTTTAACATCCCTCTCTTAGGGTTTGCTTATCCTCAAAACGTCATTCTTTGGATATTATTTGCATCTCATTTGCAAATAAACTACCCAAATCAAATTGTGGGTATTTCTTCCCTTTCCATGCTTATTTCTAGATGAAATTTTCCTTGCAAGTTTCTTGGGTAACCAAGGTGTAACAAAAATCCATTTGGATTACTACAAAATTTCTACATATTTATAATTACATATTACATTTCTTTTCTTTATAAAACCTAGTGTGTATATACACACACACACACACACACACACACACACACACACACAAAAATCCACACACACACACACACAGCACACACACATTGGGAAAAAAAAAAATCCATACTCAAAGCGCACCAGTAAGAGGCCATGAAAAGCAAGAAAACTTATATAGACCACAAAAGCTTAATGGCCATATGATTTAAAGGAAGGAGGTTTAAATGTTTACACTAAACATGGGGTTAAATGTATTGGGAGGAGGGGCACCGAGCCCACCCCCACCCCAAAATTTAAAAGGAATGAGTTGGGGGGGGGGGCGGCGCCTCCCCTCCATCCTCTTATTTAATTACAGTTCCAATCCTTTAGCCATGGCCTATGGCCAACAAACAACAACATCACTTCTATTTTTTCATTTTTGTTTAATTACGCTTTTAACTCAAAGCCTCCCCTTCCCCTAAAATGCACCGAAGATCAAAATATAAGTTTTTTTGGTATTAATTTATATTAGTAAAATATGTATTTATTGTATTATGAAAACTATATTAATTTCTATTAGTAAAGGTTTATATAAATGATAATATAGATATTGTGAGAATAACCAGAGTATATTATTAATATATAACCATTATACACTAATCATAAATATATATATTTATTAATTGAATCTCTCAAAGCAATAGGGAAAAGTAACTAGTGTGGTAGAATAAGTGTTACACTTGTAAATTTGGTAAGGATGAAATTTGTAAGAACCTAGGCAATAGTAGTGGTGCACAATTGTGTATTTATTAAAATTTAATAATTTATCATTTTTAATTTAAAAAAACAACCATCTAAAGGGTATATAATTGGTTGAGGTTCACTCATTTTCTTACAATGATTCCAATTGCAACAAGGAGGAAATTGTAATAATAAATAAATTTCTATTTAAGAATTTTGTACAAGTAGTTGGATAAGGGGAAAGAAATCCATTCTTAATGAAATATATTTCAATATTCAAGTAAAAAAATATTGTCAACAATACAAAAACAAATCAACATTTAGCTTCCACCCAATAATACTAGCCTTTAAAATTAAACACATTTGCAATGTAACTTCTAAACACAACATTGAATTGTGAGAACTTAATTTCCATAAAAAATCATTACAAGGCTCACTTTCATATGAAGTAATGTAAATCATAATGAACCACTTACATGGATCTAACCAAATTATCAAATTACATCCCATATACTATTTATATATTTTACAAGTTGAGAGATATTAATATTGCAAGTTATAACTTCACATGCCTTTCTTCAACAAGAGAACTTCATATTTAGAGTTTACCATCTTCATCAAGCCATGCACACAACAAAATGGGGAGTAGGTAATGCTCTCCAACCAACCAAAAGATCCAATGACGGAGAGAACCATTCTTCCTCATGGGCCCCGAGCCCTAATAAGGAAGCAATGAGGGCTATTTAGACAACCTTGACAAATCAAAAATGGCTTCCAAACACACATTCAATCAAGAAAAAACAATGAAATAACACAATGCCAATTTCTTTACAACCAACCAACAATATAAAAACACAAAGACTTCATACTAAAGCCATGGAGGAGAAAGGAACATGGGGGTTCTTCTTATGCCTCGAAGGGCTTGGGTGTACACCTATGAGCCTCGCAAAATTCCATTGTCATACACACAACAATCTTATGCCTCCCTCCAAGAAAATACACCACTCTTATGACTCCCTCAATAAATCAACCCACTCTTAGTACTCCCTCACTCTTATGCCCCTCAAGATAATAACAAGATAAATACAAGACATATTCATCAACAAGGTGAACATCCCAACCCAAATCCCTCCTAAAATCCCAAAACATTTTCTCTTATGCCTCCCACAAGTTTTACCCCCATTCTCATTTCTCCTACAACCTAATAAACAAGTCTATTTCCAACAAGCATAACTATACGATAGAAAATCAACACGTGACCTTCTGCGCACCCGACTTCCCAAGGTCATGCCGAGACAACCGGTGTGGAATTTGAAATGGGAGTGAAAGTGATGGTGGTGACCAAGCTAATTGGGCAACCTTATGTCTTCGACATGCAATAATGGAATCTGTGAATCTAATGCAAAGAATTCTCTCCTAACTTGAAGGGGTGTGATGGTAGGGTCTGATATAATAGCTAATCATGGACTCCAATCAATTCTAAGTCATCCGAGATTCTATTGGTGGGTTGTGGAATACATGGAAAATAGCCGTAGGTGCCTCTTATGGGTTTCAGATAAGGTCATGGAAATTAAGACAAGAGATGTAGTGGACCTACGGGAACTAAGGGAGATTCTCGGTCTCATCTAGAAAGTCTTAGCCTAAGTGGTTGTTATGTTTAATAATGAAAGTTGTGTGTTAATATCAGGTGGAAGCGGTAAGGATATGAATACTTTCATGCATAGGATAATGTCGATATCTATTTGACAAGTAGGTCCATTGAGTTGTGGGACTTGTGGGTCATAACCAAAGACTCGTTGAGGCTGAGGCCCTGGAATGGTCATACATGCAGTCAAATCCTATTCCCAGGAGTAGTCCAAAAGTCATAGGCCTTGTTAACAGCTATGTTTAAAGTCTCTAACTATCTTATTTTCTTTGTGTATGTGGTGGGTGTGCGTAAGATTGTTAAGTGTAAACTTGTGTCAATGTCAGTTACTAACTCTGGCCCATTGGGTTGTGGGACCAGAGGATCACAACCGTAGGTCTTTTCCTACTATGGACCATTGATGGTCATACAAAATGAATTTGATTCATTTTCGGTGAATAAAATATCTATCAAATGAAATATAAACTATATTTTTGGTGTTTTCTCAATATATAAGAACAAAACAATAAAACAAGCTAATATATGGAAATAAATATTTTTGTGCTTTTCTAACTTTTCAGACAATGCATCTAATCTAACAAACAATTTAAAGAAAACAAATAGCTAGCTAGATGTAGCTAGCTATATATGCATAAATGTTAATCTAAATGTAAGATCTACTTTAATTCAAATAAAATCTCTCTAACTCTACCTCAAAAGTGAAGAATAAATCACGACTCTAACATAGCTATCATTCACCCACTATTTCCCTTGCAATATTGAAAATAAAACTTCCTATTGACTTGATCTACTTGTAACTATCTGATTAATTGAAATGAATTGTTTCTCTATTCTATTTGACATGAAATTTGACAAAACAAAGCAAAAAAACACACAACTCCAACCTGGAAGAGCAAGAGATTTGGAAAATCCGGAAGTATGAGTATCTATTCCCTCAGTTCTTTCCTTTCTTTCTCTGAGCATTCATGTGAGTCCAAGGATGGGAATGCAAAGAACAACAACAAGAGGTTGTGCTTGAGCTATGACAGCTTGGAAGTAATCTCAGCTTAATATAGGTAGAAGAAGGATAACACAAGAGATCCGAACTTGGCTATGCAATTCCTAACACGGTTATTACAAAGACAATAATGCAAGATAAACAAAATTATCAACATTTTTCTTGAATACAAGCATGGAATATATAGGAATGTAGGCTAGAACGTTACTTCATGCACAAGGAATTGAAGAGGTAGTTCCACTCAATAAATCTATTTAAAAATAGAAGGAACTAGGAGAACCAAGAAAATGGAGCTATTTTTAGCAAATTAGACTCACAGACGCGTTCAAAAGATAAACTTAAGTGAATTGTCACATGCAATTTCTCACGTGAAGATTCTAGAAAAATTGATCAAGACCACCTCCCTATGTAGGGTGGAAGTTTCAAGACCACCACCCCAGTCAAGGCGGCGGTTTGTGAACCACCTCCCATGCGCAGGCAGCGGTCCTGCACCAAGGCTAAAACAAGCACATAATGAAAGGGGAAAAGGGAGAAATGCTAGGAAAAGATAAGTAACGCTATCTAGGCCACAAATATATACTGAAAATGGGTTTTTAGAGCTTGAACACCTTCTTGAAAGGATTTTGAATCATCATTGGGAACCTTTATAACTGTTTTCCTGCCAATGTAGCACATGTAATTTTGGGTGCATACATATTGCCCCCTCGAAGAAGCATCTTAGCCATGAAAGAGGCATAAAACGTAAAGTCCAAGTATGGCATTCCCAAAATGGGGAGTTAGAAGCTATACCTGACATGCCCATGTGTCGAAATCTCGTCGTCCAAAACTCCCGCTACCTACAAGAGAAAAGAAAACTCAAGTGTAGATAGATAAAATATCAAAAAATAAACACTAAATTAAAATGACAAGAGGACTTACCATTTGTGCGGGGATGTAGAAATATACCTGTGCCAATGCTCCAACCCTGTGAACACATATACTCAAGATGAGGTTAGAAAGACCATATATATATCAAAACAAATTCATTTTCTAATTCATTTGTGCATTGTTGATTTGGATTGTTTGGTTGATTTGGAGCTCTGGATTTACATAGTGACCATTTTCGACAAGAATATAGTCAATACGTTTGTGTCGAGATCGTGATCATGCCTCCATGTGTGGGAGATCGACCAACGCACTCCCAGGTTAGTTATTTCCTTCTTTGTCTTTTTGTACCCTAAAAGTTTAAATGTTGAAAACTTCACCTAGGGGGATATTTTCAAAAAAATTGTCTTGAATAAGTCTTTAGGGGGGCGCCCATAGGTCATGCTTTTGTTCTAGCAAAAATGGTCAATTTTATCATTTTTTGGTCTTCCTTAGGGTTCATGGCATTTTTAAATTCGGTTCAGACCACCGTCCAAAGCAAGACGTCGTCTCGGGACCTCCGCTTAACTCGGGGTGGTAGTCTAGGAACCACCGCCCGCACCGGGCGGTGATTCTAGACAAAACGTAAAAACATGCTCAAAACTTGACTTTTTTTTGGATTTTTGAGAGTTTACTATGTTTTTTATGAGCTTATTGTGTGGCGTGCTTTACTAACTTGCTCTTTTCTCATGTTTTGGTGGATGCAGAAAAGGTGGAGTACATACATGGATCAAAGAGAGATAGAGTGGGATTGGCTCCTGGGATTTTAGATCAGCTTACCCGGGATAAAACAGATCTTCTACGGTGGCGCATCCGGCAGTATAGCACGGTGCCCCATGTTTCTCTTGCTAGTCATATTATGTGTGACTTATTTTCTTACTGGGATACAAACCAGAACACTTTTTGGTTCCCAGGTGTCAAGGGGGAGTGGACTATCACTTTAGAGGATGTCTATCACATTCTTGGTCTCCCAAGTACTTGGTAGGAAACTGACATTGGAGACAAGTGGGGTCCAGAGCCATGATGAGACAAAGCAAGCTACATACATGGGAGATGTTATTGTCTCTTCTGGCTTGAAGAAGGGAATAAAGGTTTGGTCTATTACTACTACTCCCATTCCTACCCTTCGGAAAGCCATCATGGGTATCCTATCCTCGAGACTGATTGGGGACAAGGGGGAGATACACTTTTGTACTGCTGGGGCCCCATCATTGCATAGATCGAGGCTCATGGCCGTAGGTATGCCTGGGGAGCATACCATGATTTATACAGAGTTGTGGGATTGTAGTGGTAGTCATTGAGCCACCCCTTGTGGTTATGAGCTGGTTCTATGAGCGTTTCATCCCATATGTTAGGGGGGTGGAGGTTTCATATCTAGGGGATGTTTAGGAAGCTAGATGGATAGGTATGTCAGTGCCCCGAACTCCACATCAGTCGGTGGCCTCTCTGACTACGGCCGACATGACCCCCACACCCTATCAGGATATGGTAGGGATATGGAGTGAGGAAATTACAATGATGGTAGCTTGCTCTTCTAGGAGAAAGCTAGTTGACAGGGCAGTGACTAGAGATTCATCCCTTTGATCAGTACCTCAAAGCATTTTGGTCTTCCTTACCCCGCCATGCTTCCTTTAGTGACACCAGTTTATAATACTATCCAGAGGCACCGAGAGGTCTTAAAGGGGATCTTGGATAGACAATTGTTATTCCTAGTGTGCCTATTGAAGATAGGTGTGTAGTTTAGGCTTGACGAGTAGATGGTGATCCTTAAGCACCTTTACTTCAGATTGGGGTGGCTCCTACTCACAGTGGGGAGGAGCATGAGCCGATTGAACTGGACTCTGATTCTAAGGAGGAGGTGGGAGATGACATAGAGGGGGATTTGGGTAGAGAGGAGGATGAGGGGCTATGACCTTCGAGAGGGATATTACAGTGACCCTGAGTGGCATGACACCCAGGAGATTCTTAGAGAAACACATGAGGAGGCGAGCGCGGAGAGAGATACTCTAGTCTTAGAGGAGACCTTTGGAGGAGATGATGACTCCGTGATGGGAAAACACCATACCTTTGGATTCGGGGAGGCTCCACACCACCGTAAGCACTCCGCCATAGTCTTTGCCGATCCCACATGGATTCTTAGAGACCCGAGTATGTTCAATACTCCTCTCTCTATTTTTGCTTATTGATTTTCGTAGGTTTAGTTTAGTATTCTCTTTTGACTTGCATTTTTATTTTCTCTTTTCTCACTATCTCTTCTTTTCCTTTTTGTAGCATCCACACACGAGTGGCGAGAGCTCATCCAGCGAGTATGTGTGGACACCCTGTTGATCCCCTCGGGGAAGAATCGAGATAAGTTAGCTACTGATTCAAGGAAGACCTTAAGCATTAGCAGACATACCGACATATTTTCTCATGTCTGGAAGATTGCGGAGATGGTGACCTCCCTTCGTGCCATAGTAGCCGGGTACGAGACTGTCGAGAACTTGATGAGATGAAGCCATTCTCATAGTGAGGCTATGGATAATGGGTGCCACCATGATCACTCACACCATTCACCCAATATCGGCGCCATCGTAGTTGCAGCAAAAAGAGGCCTAGGTTTGGGCACGCACCATTTGAGGGATTCCACGAGGATGACAGTCGCTGAGCCTTTATTGGTTTGATACTATCTTTGAAATTACATAATTTTTTTGTGTGTTTCAGGCTCGTCATGAGCATTTTTGACCATGTTTGGTGCATGATGACATTGTATACAAACTCTATTTTTTGTTCGGCATTCCATTATATTCATGTTGACTCTCTTTGGCTTATCTCTCATGTGTACTCTAGATGTTTAGAATTTTTGCTTTCCTATGCTCTTCATAATGTATGCAATGGATGTGAAATTATAACAAAATGATTTCTTTTTGTATTTCATGATGCTGATATATGATGATGCAAACACAATGTGATCTTAAAACTTAGCTTTTTTTCCAATTTTCGGTACTTCATATTTGTCTTGACAAAACATGATGACATAATGATATGATGAATAGATATGATTTCCCCACTCCTAACCCCACACAACTATTAATATGTGAGGGCTCAACACCGAGAACTAGGAACGGGACAAGCCATGAATTTTTTTGAATTGTAGTGGTGAGACGAAGACAGAGGTTTGACAAAGCAAATTGGGATGCTACAACCTTACCCCACTAATGCTACCTCATAGTTTAAAATGTGAATTGATTTGTAGTTTATCTATACATGGATCTGTAGATGGCCACTTGGTTGACAAAATCTGGTTTTAAGGTTTTGAATTCTTCCTAGAATTTTGAACATCTAATCCAAATTGCCTTGAATTGAGATTTTACAAGTAATTGGTCTAATTGTTTATGACTTTTAGGTTTTTCAAAGAGACCCCCTATACCTTGCCCCATGCTACTAGTAGCAAGCATGGGCTCATCACCATGGATAAAGCATAGGTGAGCATGGGTTCATCAACACTGAAGGTTGGTAGGGCAAAGAAATGTGTAAAATAAAATTTTCTGTTGATTTACACTTGACTTACTTATTTGGGAAAAAAATTTAGAATGTTTTTATTTCTAATTTGAGATTTATGTGGGATAGATGTGACACAATGAAGCTTCTAGAATAGACCATGAACAAAATACACCTATCCCAAGAAGAAACCAAAAGTAGAACCAAGTATGCGGGACTTAGTATGGTTCTTTGTCAAAACTTCGCCTTATCCTACTGGAACTCGATGAAATGATACAGATATAGTTGATGATATAATGAAGATTTGAAGAGACATGATTTGAATTTTTTTCCAATATTTATAGAATTTCTTTGGGATTGCTATAAGGATAAGCTCCTTAATCACACTTTCTACAAAATGAACGGACAAATGAAAATGTAATGCAGATGTAATAATGTACGTATGAAAATATTGATAGATCATGCGTAGTATCTCCTTAGGTGAAGGGAGTTCACGGATTCACTAAACTCCTCACCTTCTAGAGTACACAAATGGAATGTGTCATTTTTATAATCTTCCACCACTCGATATGGGCCTATCCACCTAGGTCTAAACTTTCTTCCCTCGCTGGTCTTCTTGTCAAATCAGCTATCAAATCTTAATACCAAACCTCATTCGTAGATCTCTTGTTCATACACCTTTTTATTATATTGCCGAGTCATGTGGTCAGTATACACACTGTGCCATTACTTAGCATTTAGACTAACTTTATCAAGAATTTCTAATTGGGAGAGACAAGCTTCTCGATAACCCTCCTCTCCTAGGATCCTATGTAGCGAAATGCGGAGGCCAGGTATTTCGACTTCAAGTGGTAGAACTGCCTCAGCACTGAATACTAAATAACAGGGAGTTGCTCCCGTTGGCATTCTAACTGACGTTCGGTAGGCCCACAAGGCTAGAAAAAGCTTCAGATACCAATCTTGTTTATTCTCCTTAATAGTTTTTAGAAGAATGGACTTTAAAGTCTTAATGGTAGCGTCGGCTTGTCCATTAGACTAAGGATAAAAGAGAGAAGTTATGTGATGACTTATTTTGAATTTTTCACACAACTCACACACCTCATCATTTTCAAAAGACGTACCATTATCGAAATAATGACCTACGGCACCCCGTACCTACAAATGATATGGTTCAAGATGAACTTAGCGATTACAGAGCTGGGGACAAGTGGTAAGGGCATGGCCTCTAACCACTTGGTAAAGTACTCCGTGGCTATAATTATGAAATTATGGCCATCCATTGATGAGGGAGAGAATTTCCCTATTAGATCTAGGCCCCACATGGAGAAGGGCCATGGAGTTGTGATTAGTTGTAAAGCTTGTACCAAGATGTGGATTTCATGGGAAAATTTTTGATACTTGTGGCATCTCGCACACAAACTCCACAACATCATGTTCGAGGGTGGGCTAGAAATAGCCCGTCTCGATGTATTTTTCAGGTAGTAGCATGGCTGCAAGTGACCACCACATACCCTCTATGTGACTCATAAAGAATCTTTTCGAGACTCTTCAAAATAAATACATCTCAATAACATTGCATCAAATGCTCTGCGATCAAGCACATGTTCCAGGATGACGTACTTGGTGATGATTATGTGTAACCGCCTTCTTTGTTATGACATCGCCCTTCTAGGTACATCTCGGTCCATGATGTAATTGATAATGTCAGTGTACCAAGGACATATAGAGATAGGGGCCTGGTTTTAACAAAATATACACACTCGTTGGGAAAGTCCAAATCTACCAAATCACCCTCATCTAATGGATTATCAGCCAACCAATCTATGATGATTTGACCCTTAACTAATTTTTGATTTACAAATGTTAGCTCGAACTCACCCATTAATGTAATGAAACACCCAACCTTTTTAGACAAGGATCCTTGCATGAGGAATGTCCGTAAGTGGTCTGACTTGATGATGACCCTTTCTTCTTGATTAAACATGTAATGCCTTAAGCGCTTGTCATGCGAAAACTATGGCAAGGTATTCCTTTTTCTTCCCATGTGCGGTGTGTCTCGTAATCGAGTAACGTATGACTGATAAAATAAATAGCTCATTCTCACTTTTCATCATCCTCTTGTGCCAACATATAGGCTATAAAAACATCGTAGCCCACAAATATAAGATCAAAGGGTGATCTCGACCTTGGTGGCATTATCATGGGATGGGATAACAAAATTGCTTAAGCGCCTTAAAGGCCTCATCACATTCCTCCCTCCAATCTAGGCTATAATCTTTCTTTAAAAAATTGTTGATTGGATGAATGGAAAAGGTCAATGTTATCTCTCAAAAGTGTACCCTATAGAGAGATGGCTATAGGTTTTCTAAGCTTGCAAAATTGATCTCTCTCTTTCGTAGATACAACGAAAACACCTCGGGTTTGTAGGTATACCTATTTTAAGGTGAGTCTATGGTATCAAGGCCGGTTCCTTGTTGATGTATCCTAAATTGATTTTGGGGTTCAGGGGTAAAAGGTGACAAAAAAATAATTAAAACTAAGGTGATACACCAAATTTGTATGAGGAATTTGGTGGGTATATGCACAATTGATATGTGAAGGAATTTGTGTGCATGAACCAACACTTCTTCCGTAGAATATTAAGGGAAAAACACTTGAAGGTATTAAGGAGATTATCACAACAATATCGCTAAGTTAAACATGCACATTACTATCATGTAGGAACTACTAAATTTTTGTAACAGGTAAGATGATTAATCGGGAATCTGCATTCACAAGACTAATAGAAACATACACAAGATCGAAAATAATTGCAAGGCAAAATTCTTCACACTCGGATGGAAAACCGGAAAAAATTTCTTCAAGATACTCTATATCAAAAATTCCTCTAGTAGTTCCCCCCTATATCCAAAAGTCCTCCGTAAGTTCCCTCTATATCCATAAGTCCTCCATAGGTTCCACTTGTGCTTTTAAAGGCACACAATATATACCAAAAATAAAATTCACCGTCTTCCTAAAAATAGCCTAAGGCTTGTACTCACCCATGCATTCTATTTTTATCCTTTATTTAATAATAGATAAAGGAATAAAAATAGAGCATGCAATTACAAATAGGCATTATTAGCCTTAATTACAATACAGTCAAACTGGTTCTATTTTTAAGAAGAGAAGGATGAATAATTTGCTAAAAATAAGATTGCTTGCTAGGCAAGTCTCTCTCCATGAACATGCAACTCTGTCTTCTTCTCTATTTTGTCCTATTGTGAAGGCATGCAAAAATACTCCTGTGTATTGAGCAAAAATTACATTAATTGCAATACTTTGCAAAATAATTCATCCAAATATCCATTTGGTGGGGACCACCCTTGTCTCTGATGTTGACATCTCCTTCAAAATGGTCACATGAGTGACACTCTACAAATCAATTCTAACTCCTTGAAGTGGGGACCACCTTCACACTACCATACTTGGCCACCTTTGTAACGAGTACTATAGTATATAGTTTCCACCCCATAGTTGTCAGCCTTGGCATATTTCAAAATTCACCTTTTCGGTGATAAGCATGTATGATGGAATTTTGCATTATTTGGAAATGACTATAGTTTGGACTTTGAAAGTCAATGCAATGATAATTTGATTGGTGACATGGGCTGGCCCCCTTCCCATGGTGACTCACCCCTTGGTAACTTTTTTCGGTGGCATATGTAACTCAAATTGAGTTTGCTTTGATATTTGTTGATCGTTCTAGGCCATCGATCTATGTCCTTTTTCATCTTTGGTCATCGATCTTGAACCTGTGATTTAGGGTTTCAGCATGGAGGCTTTGTCTTGTGGGAAATTTTTGGAACTTTTAACCTTTTTGCAAAAAATTTCAAACTTAAAATATCCCCGGCCTCCGCTTTTGTTGTAATGGTGACACATGTACTTCTCGGGCCTCATGGACGAAAGCTTGGAAATTTTAAATTTTCGAAAAAGGTTTCAAAACTTAAAAAGGGCATAACCCTAAATTTTTCGCTTCTATTTTGGTCACGACACATGTCCTTGTCGGGCCTACGGTGGAAGTTTTATAATTTGAAAATTTGGCGATTGAATAAGTTGGTCAATAACTGCCATTTTGCTTGGACTACTTTGCATTGATTCAGAAGATCCATTTGTGATCGTTGATCTCTTTACTTGTTGATTTTTTATCGTTGATCTTCAAAGCATGATTTTAGGGTTTCTGCCATGTCATAAATGCATTTCAACCATGGTTTGCATTATTCCCGAGCTTAATATTTGGCCTTTGATCTATGTACTTTTAATTTTTGATCGTTGATCTTTAAACTGTGGTTGAATTATGCTAATTCATCTCTTGAGTTTGCATTGTAAGATCAATTCAACCCTAAACATCATTTCATTTGGAATTTCACTCTATGGATGAAGCCCTAGAAAAATTTTCTTCGACGCCATTATTCTAAGCATTCGAGCTCGGCTTTAAGCATTTCCCTAGCCTGTGGGGCCTTTGTGACTTTGTATCTGGTATATTCATAGCCATTCTTCTTATTTTTGAGCTCTCTGTGTGGGAATGTGAAGGCAGCCAACATTATTGTTCTTTAGACTCTGATGGTCTATTGGATTTTTACGAGGGTTCGGAAGAAGACCTATTCGCCATTGTTGAACTCGGTTCTGTTTGGTTCTTGATCTCTGTGAGTTAGCCGACATGGTTGAAATCTTCAAGCTCATTCACTGTAATAAGGTAAGTGACTTTTGAATACTGGTTTGGGCCAGATTTATCTTGAATGGGTGTCGTAAAAGAAGAACTTCTGTTCACTTGAAACTGGTCTATATTTTATTATTGTGATCTCTATAATTCTTCTTGTTAGCTTACCTTGAACAGTTGTGAAGGGTTTTTGGATGATTTCCATTCTGGGTAATTTTCATCTGTCATTTTTAGAGATCCCTGGGTTTGACTAACTTGGAGAGTTAGATAAGGGTTTTCCCAGTCGAGTTCTGAAAAATGACCATCATTCGGGCTTATGGCGTTCCGTTTTAACTCTGCCACCATTGTTGAAATCTGAACCTCTTCTGCTCTCTGGAAGCTTTGCATTTTCTGTGCTTGAAATCCATCTGGGTTCCATTTTCATCACAACCTTGCTTTCCCCTTAACTCCAAATCTAATTTTTTTGATTTGGGTATTTGTGTTTCACACAGTGTAGTGTCTTTGATTCAAATTTTGACCTCGGGTAGACATGCAATCAAGATAAAACTCTGTGGGTGAATGTTTACCCTTCTCCACCAGGACTGTTTCCCTTTACCTTGAGTCATAATAATAATAATCGTTGATGGGTACCTCAACTCTGTTGGATTTTCTTTTCAAACTAGGGAAATATTTTTATTTGGGTTCAAAGTGCTGGCCCATGTGGTAAGTTGCATAGTTTATCTCTGACATTTTGATTCAAACCTGATCTACTGACACCCATTCATGGGTTATTCGATTGTTGACCCAGATCCGCACTCCTCTCTGATATTTGTTTCTGTAGAGGCTTTGTATTTACTTTGTTTTCCTGTGGTGGACATAAAGTAATTTCTTCATTCTGGATACTTACTTCTGCCTCTTCTCTATATGATTTATTTGTGCTTTAGCCTCAGGACAACCATGATTTCATTCGCATTTGTTGAGAATATAGTAGAAATGATGGTTATGATTTTTCTGCAAATATAGGTTCAAGTATATTACTTCACTTGTTCTAAAATCCTTGGATCAATTTTTGTATTCTGGAGAATCCATTTATAATTCATTTTTCAGGATCAACTTGATTCTTTGAAAAATCTGTAGCACCCCTTTGACAATACTTGATTTAATCCTTTTCAATCTGAGATCACTTGAACATTGAAATTCCCCATGAGATGAGTGCTTGAATGCAATTGGTTTATCGTACTATAACTTTTGTAATATTGGTGGCTTCGTAAGGTTACTTGGTGTTTCCCCTTTGGCTCAAGACACTGATAATTCATTCTTCCTTTGATTGTTCTCCTGAAATGATGATAGTTGTAGCATGCCTTTTGTATTTAAGATTTGTAAGTTGTGTTTATCTCAATGCTAAATTGAAAACTAGTGCTCTAAGATGAGTAAATATGGATTTGCTGATCTTCTATTTTATAATCCCTCTATTCTAGAGCTCTGTTGAAATACCAAAATATCGTTTCCAAAATAATTCCATCATTATTTTCCTTGTCCTTGAAACTAGAATAGTGGTCTTGCTTTGATGGTTACCTTGAATTATTGCACTACTTATTATGAAAACACCATCTTTGAACTTGGTGAGCTTTGAATGTTTCTGAAAACTTTATCTATTGACTACTTGACTATATCAATGTTCTTGATTGTCTAAAAATAATGTAACTCTTATTCTTGAAAAACAATGCTATAGGGTGGCTCCATATTGTAAAATTATGAGCTTGACTTTGATTCCTCACTTTTCTGTAACTCTGCATTGGACATATTATTTCTGGAAACTCTGTTTCACAAATTCCTATATGTTGAACAATTTAAGTTTTGTCGAAATAATGTAGTTCCATTTATTTTCTGCTTCAATACTATGTTTGAGCTTCATTACAGCTTTATATGTATGCTGGAAAATTTGAAATGTTGATTTTACATGGCGAAGCCCTGGCAAAATTTTTCCAGAATCTTATCTTCATTCCTTTTTCTACATGCACTTATGACTTGTCTATTTTTCCTTGGCTACAACCTGTACCTGCATACTTAGGAATATAGTTAGAAAATACTTAGGCTTTTTGGCCTCTCTTATGTCCATGTTTTCTTCTTTTCATTTCTCTTTCTTCACTCTGAGTGAGGTATGTAATCTGATCTTTGAGAAAGCTATATCTCCTGTTGCTTAGAGATCCATATGCATGAATTAGGTAGTGTAGGAATATGGATTAACCCTAAGCTCTTTATTGATGATTCCTTTCTTTTATTTTTCAGGTACCATGCCTTGAGGATGAAAGGAGCTGGAAAGGAGATGCTCTACACAACGAATAATATACAAAGGCAATGATGGGTTCACTCATATTCCTTTACTTTCTATTTCATGCATGTGTACCTCTTTCTTTAGTAGATGTACTTTACTTTTTAGTCACATCCCACGGCTTGTGTGGGAAACATTTGACCTTCCTTGTGAATAAAACATTGAATTCTGTAAATGAGTTGTATATTTCTTCCTACATTTCATCTTTCTATATGGATTGTATGATGAACTAAACAACTTAGTAATTTAATTGAATGTCTTAATCATGAAGGAAAGAACATCAATGAGAACCTGTAACATTTAGTAATGAACTCTAATTTTTGTAATCTGCACTTATGTTTGTTGTCCCAAAACTCAACACTTCACCTACTCTGTAATTTGGTGTCTTCATTAAGACAACACAACTATCCTTCAGGGCCATTGTGTTCTTTTGCTGAAGGTATCATGAGATTGTAGATTATGTGATCTATTAGGTTGTCTAACAGCACACATAGCTAAAGATTTCAATTAATCTTATAACTAATTTAGCAATAACAAATGATATCAAAACTTCCTTAGGTTACGTATAATTCACCCATGGCTTTCATCGTAACGACGAAGTTTCGAGTTGCCCATTTTTTCACAAGTGCAAAAATTGTCAACAATCAAGTTAGGGATGAACCTTGATTGCACCAAGCTTCCCAAGAAAAGATCTAATACCATACTTGTCCAATGGCGTAACCATTTATAACATAGCCCGGATTTTGACTAAAGTCAACATCAATTCCTCATGAGGAATAATGTAAACTAGTAGCTTTCCTCTTGTTACACCGAATACACATTTCCTCGGATTCAATGTGACTCTATATTCAATCAAGAGTGACAGAATGATACGAAGCACCTCTAGGTGATCACATCACTTCCTAGCCTTGGTCAGCAGGTCATCCACATAGGATTCCACAATATTATGAATAACATCATGGAATATGTAGGCCATTGCTCATTGGTATGTAGCACCAACATTCTTAAGACAAAATGGCATGACGACATATCAATAAGTTCCCAAGGAGTTATAAATGTAGTTTTAGCTTGATCCTCGGTAGAGGTTTTGAGTTGATTATATCCCAAAAACCCATCCATGAGGGACAACAAATCAAATACAGCCATTGCATCGACGATAACATCAATGGATGGTAGCAGGAAATCATCCTTGGGACAAGCCTTATTGATTTCCTAGAAGTCTATGCAAATATGAATCTTTCCATTTTTTTAGAATGGGGACAATGTTAGATATCCATTGTGAATAATCAACCGGCTTGATAAATCCTACTTGGAGAAGCTTCGTTACTTCTTCTTTACCATAAGGGCTACCTTTAGCTTCATAGGTCTTGATTTTTGATTAATTGGTTTAGTGTCTGGCTTAGTAACGAGATTGTGAACTGCGATGTGTTGTGTAATTCCCATCATTTCCTTATAACTAAATGTGAAGGCTTTTCGATGTTTGTTAAGGACTTGGGTATGAATTTCTACCTCCTCTGGAGTTAAAGAGGAACCTAGTTTTAATATTTTTGGTTTCTCCTCCATTCCAATGTTTATATAAATTGTTCCCTCAATTAAGGAGGCATTACCCTCCTCAAACTCAAGTGGGGCTAGTGGAAACTCCAAGTCCCCTTCCTCTTCTACCTCATCAATTTCAAGACCTTTTCGAAGATGACTCAATAATTGGATTCCCAAAATAACAGGAGGAATGCGGAATTAGGGAAAATTCTACCTCTTGACAAGTAAGATGTAATTCCACCAAAGCGTTTAAATAAGCTAAAGTTGACTCATCCCCATCGATAGGGTCTCGAAGAGTCAAACTAGCCCTCAGCTTCCACGTATGTCAACATTGATGCCACTAGCACTTTGTGAATCAAGGATTCAACATGGAGTGAAACCATGAAGTTGGTGTCCTCTAAATCATTACTTGGGGTGAAGTGTGAGGTAAAAGTCACTATAGAGTCTACTGAAGGTTCTGTTCACATGGAACTACCTCGATTGATATGAAATCAAACCCCTTAGTTAGGTCCAACACAGAAGTTTTATAGCGCCTGTAAGTGTTTAGCCCTATTCTTGTATACCTCGATACGATTTGTGACTAGTGTGAATCACCCAACACCCTAATATTGAGGATTCCCATTCTCTTGGCTATAATGAGACCTAATACAAGAGCTTCATAATCAGCCCCATTGTTTGTGCATTCAAAATTCAATTTGAAAGCAAAGGGTAAAACCATTTCTTTTGGTGAGGTAAGGATTACACCTGCCTCGACACCGAAGCGACACTTGGCCCCATCAAA
The DNA here is from genome assembly GCA_018340775.1 of Taxus wallichiana var. yunnanensis. Taxonomy (NCBI): domain Eukaryota; kingdom Viridiplantae; phylum Streptophyta; class Pinopsida; order Cupressales; family Taxaceae; genus Taxus; species Taxus wallichiana. The sequence continues at coordinate 385,465,676 of CM031237.1, forward strand.
GTGGAGAGTCCAACAATTACTCGGAAAGACAGATGTTGAGTCATCCTTTGTAAGTTCTTCTTTTATTTCAGTTACATCTACCATGCAAACCTCATCTGCTAGAAGGGAACCAGGTCCCAAAGCATGTCCCATACCCATGGAATCGAAGGGAAGAAGGATAGGAAAATCCTTTTCTAATAGTTCAACAATATTTGTTGTAGTTCCTAATAAAACTGTCTCTACAACAATGCTTTCATCCTTGAAGGCCGGAATACCCTCGATCAAACTTGTAACCTCTAATTCCATTATGGGAACCAAATTTTCTTCTGGTAACATGCTTACTAGTTTGTTTAACTGGTTGGTGGGAAGCTCGAATTTAGAGTGGACCCCTGGCCTTTTCTTCAAGTTGGCCAGATGTATGTCAAAGGGCTTTAGATCACCCTAAGCGACAAATAATTTCCCTAAATATTAAAGGAATTTGACTTCTCTTAATAGGATGGATGGGATTGCTTTCATACGGTGTATCCAAGGGTGACCAAGAATCATATTATAGTTGGTTTCTCGATCTATAATATAAAACTTAGTAAGCATCATCTTGGGTCCAAGAGTAACTAGTAATACTATGGTCTCGATCGAGGTCACTTTGAGACTATCATAGTCTCTTAATGTGTTTCGCGTCAAGGAGGAATTAGTCTCCCCATATCCTAACTTCTAAACAAAAGAGAAGGGGACGATGTTAACTTCTACCCCATCGTCAATCATTACATGCTTCACGTATTTATTGTAGATCCAAACTTGTAAAATAGGGTTGGATCACCTCTATGAGCTATTTCAACATCTATAGGAATCTTGGTTATGTCAAATACAAACCCAATATCCCTTTTGGGCTGCCCTGGAGGGAAAAAAATCAAAGTCTATATGGTTTATCTACGCCTCTGGCAGCAGGATAACGTTAGCCAAATGGCCGAGACCGAGTGCTTCTAAGAGCGTCTTTGACGAGCATGAGAATTATTTAGTAGATATAAGAAGGAAATGTGTGAAAAGGTCTTGGTTAGATCACTTATCAAGTCATAAGCCACTACTAGCTTGCTTAACATGTCATGATCATTATTCAAGACAACTGGGTAAATTAGGATCGGCTGCGATGAATAGTTTCTGGATCTTGTTGCAACGTTAATTTTGCGTCCATTGTCCAACTCAACTAGACCTACAATCTTCATTTTCTGGTGACCATCCAAAGGAGGTGCCACCTGTGGGTTTGATGAAGTTGAGGCTTCATGATCATGAGTCCCTATTACAATCACTTTATTCAAACCATTATGATCTAATTTCTCATCCTTTGAGTGTGTGGGGAGAGGATCATTGAAGATTCCTAATGGCGTGTTTTGTGGAGACAATGGTCCCATATAGGTGTTTTGATTAGGCATAGTTGGGTTTCGAAACATGTCAACAAAAACTGTCTTTGGTCTTTCGAAAAATGTCGAAAAAACTTATTACAATCATGGAAAGTTCTTGTGTCATTCCCATGGACCCTATGGAAACCACAATATAAGTTTGGATCATAATCCCGAGGCCTTTGGTTTGTTCCTTCTTGTAATCCAAAACCATGGTTATTGTTTGGGTTTTGACTGTTATAGTTAACACTTTGGAACCCTTGCACCTGTTTCTAGAATTGGTTAGGGTATTGACTAGGGCACAGGATCGGCATTTGTCTTTGTGGTTGAGGTTGTTTCTATTATTGGGGATGATTAAAATCCACAATGATTACCGAGGGTGAGAAATTCTTGCTCCTCTGATTGTTGCCATTGTTATTACCATTGTTTTTGTTATTCATTGTACTGCACTTCGATGGGATTAACAAAATTAGGCTTTTTGGGCTGTTCAATTACACCTTCAGTCATGACTCCATGATTCTCATTAAGGATCTTTGGTCCTTGATTTTTATTTGTATTGTTGGAGTATTTGGGAGTGTTTTGAGAAGGGGTAAATAACTTCCCATTTTATCTCGTAGGTCTTACAACCACTGTCGATGGCTGCTTGGTCGATCCGAAGAGCACCCTCGAGCACCTCTTCATAGCTCCTTAGCAGAACTTTTGAACCTCTTCATTCGTCTCTCTCTCTGTTGAGGGAGTGGAGGAATAAATAAAAATTTTCCATTTGGTCCATGTTTGGAGCACTTGTGGAAGAGTAGAGAACATGTCGCCACCTCTTAATGAAGTGAGTTGTAGACTTGTTATGTTCTTGTTTGATATGAAGAAATTCTCTTATTCTGTTGGCAAAAGCTTGTTCATATCAAAGGCCTTGATAAACTCGACACTAGTTACTTAGACAAGTGTAACGAAGCCTCCAGTATCCTTCAATACTAGTCAAGAGCAATACCTTCAAGTATGCTAGGGAAAATCTTTGCAATGATTTCGCATCCCATGGGAGCAACTCTCGAATGGCCATTCAGATAAGCTTTGATGTGGGCATTTGGATCACCCTCCCCTTGAACTTCAAGAGATCAAACAAGGGTCTTGGGAGCATTACCGCTGAATGGAGAAATATAGGGGTTCTTTGAGATATTAATAATAAGTCCCCATTACATATGTTTCCACCATTGAAGACCCTAGGGGATGTGGTGGTTGTATTGGTTGCTGAAATGGGACAACATAAACATTTGGCGGGAGTATCAAATCCCTTGCATTTTCCCATATGGACTCGGGTAGGTGTACATGTCCCCTATGGAGATTTATAATACATGTTTATGTAGGGGGTTGCCTTCCTTGATATAGAATTGAAGACATGAAGCCAGAAACGTCACATTTCCAACTGGTATGGTGTTTGAGAACACACTTGTGCTAATGCCTATTGAGATATCCATATGTGGCTTGAGGAGGCATACCCAAGGTACCCATCCTAGTTAACAAGTCTACATGGTTCACAATATTCATGTAGACTAGCGGGTTCTGGGAAGTCTATATTTGTCCATTGTTTAGTGGGTAGGAAGGAGCCCATGCTTTCCCTGTGTATGGGTTCTGTTTATTCAGGTAAGCTCTAATTGCTTGAATTTATCAACCAAAGCTAAAATGACATCACCCGCCGATGAGGCAAAGGTGCCTGCTTAGATTCCTTTGGTTGAATCCTTGGAGGTTGTTGAGGAGCATGGTGCCCCGCTATGAATTTTTCATGACGTTGCCACCCCTCATTAGTTGTGTTGTCGGTTGGTGGTGGGTTAGCGTTATTGTTTTTAAGTGGGACACTAATTTGCCCGCAACCTATTAAAAGATGGTTGGTTCATTTGTTGGAATTTATGCTCACTCCTAGAATATCATACTAGATACTCACTCCTCATCAAGATAGGGCAAAGTGGATCAAATTACACGGTGATGGGTTGTCAAAACAATACCCGAGGAGATGAACTAGCTTCTCCAAGTAAATGTCATGTTATTTGAACTTGATTATTCAAGGGGGTTAGTATGAGTGACCTGATCCAATTATTTGATGTGCATAGAAGAAACAACATTGGTTCCCTGAAGTAGAGGGTTTTGAGTGGATGAGTAGTTGTCTACCCATGTTGAAATTGAAGGTGACTGTTGTGGTATATTTGAGTGGTGTTGGTACAAGTCGAAACACGGGATGGGTTAACCCTACTACTCATAGCCTGATATATTTGGGGGGTAGAATAATACCCGCAGAATAAAGGATGGAAAAATGTGGAAACATTTAAAGAGTAGCTCTTCACGTCGGGTTCACCAATTTGTACAATAGAAAATCAACACGTGAACTTCTGCGTACCCAACTTCCCGATGTCGTGCCGAGACACCGGTGTGGAATTTGAAATGGGAGTGAAAGTGATGGTGGTGACTAAGCTAATTGGGAAACCTTATGTCTTTGACACGTAAGAATGGAATCGAGAATCTAATGTAAAAATGCTCTCCTAACTTCAAGGAGTGTGATGGTAGGGTCTGATATAATAGCTACTCGGAGACTCCAATCGATGTCTAGCTCAGCCGAGATTCTATTGGTGGGTTGTGGAATACGTGGAAAGTAGCCTTCAAGTGCCTCATATGGGTTTACTGAGACAAGGTCATGTAAATTGAGATAAGAGATGTAGCGGAGCTCCAAGAAGTAAGAGTGATTCTCTCGGTCTCATCCGGAAAGTCTTAGCCTGATTGATCGCTATGTTTAACAATGAAATTTGTGTGATACTATCAGTGGAAGTGGTGAGGATATGAATACATGCATGCATAGGCTAGTGTCAATATCTAACTGACTAGTACGTCTGTTGGGTCGATGACGTGTGGGTCACAACCAAAGGCTAGTGGAAATATTGAAGAGAAAACTTCCTATTAACTTGATCTACTTGTAACTATCTGATTAATTGAAATGAATTGTTTCTTTATTCTATTTGATATGTAATTTGACAAATCAAAGCAAACAAATACACAACTCCAACCTATAAGAGCAAGAACTTTTGCAAATCCGGAAGTATGACTAGCTGTCCCCTCAGTTCTTTCCTTTCTTTCTCACGAGTGTTCATGTGAGTCCAAGGATGGGAATGTAAAGAACAAAAACAAGATGATGGCGCTTGAGTGATGGCATCTTAGAAGTAATCTGGGCATAATGCAGGTAGAAGAAGGATAGCATAAGAGATCTGAACTTGGCTATGCAATTCCTAGAAAGATTATCAAGAGCAAAGCACAACTATGCAAGATACATAAAATTCTTAGCCTTTTGCTTGAATACAAGCATGGAATATATAGGAATGGAGGCTAGAAGGTTACTTCATGCACAAGGAGTACAAGAGGAAGTTTCAATCATTAAATTAATTTAAAATAGAAGGATCTAGGAGAACCAAGAAAATGAAGCTATTTTTAGCAAATTCGACTCACAGACACATTCAAAAGAATAAACTTAAGTGAATCGTCACATGTAATTTATCATGTGAAGATTTTGGAAAAATCAATCAGGATCGCCACCCTATGGAAGGCAGCAGTTTCAGGACTGCCGCCCCAGTCAGGGCGGCGGTTTGTTAACCGCCACCTAGGCAAGGCAACATTCGACATCAAGGCCAAAACAAGCACATAATGAAAGGGGAAGAGGGAGAAACACAAGGAAAATATAAGTAAGGATATTTAGGAAACAAATATATACTTCAAATGGGTTTTGGAGCTCGAACGCCTTCTCAAAAGGATTTTGAATGATCCTGGGACCTTTATAAATAGTTTCTCGCTAATGTAGCACATGTAATTTTGGGTGCGGATGATAACCAATGTAACAAACAAAATCTACACATAAGAGCACAACAAAATAGCAAGGTAAGACCAAAGGTTGAGATCTACCTCACAAATGAAGAGTATCAATACACAACAAGCTCCAAGCCATCTAATATCCTAAGCAACCACCATCCACTCCAAGGTCCATTCTCAATCAAGCTCTTCAAAATTACAAGCATTCCCAAAAACAATGAGAAAGTAACCCCCAAACCTTCACTCAAAATGAAATAAATAGAAAATTTGGAGATGGAGATGATGTGGCTCCTTGTAGGATGCCATATCATTTATTCTCAATCCCACATCACCAAGGTCAAACCCATACTCCAAATCATAATAAATTTTTGGTTGGGGAAAAGACCACTCTCTTACACACTCAACCGAACCCACACCCCAAAAGAAAAAAATTAATTGCCCATGTAAGAAAAGTGCAATGAATTACCATTTTCCTTCAATAAAACACAAAATAGGATCTAAAATAATTCCCTTACATCATAGGCTAGGTGAGTGGGTCAAATATAAGAGGTGTGGGACAAGCTTAACTTGTCCCAAAAGTCACAAAATGGCCTAGAAGGTCAAAATTAGAATTTTACTTAAGAGATAGAATACAAACTACTCCAAAAAAATTTAAATTCATTCTCATCCAACACACATTAAAGCTACCAAATCACATTTATTCCCCCTTTTGTCACATCCTAATTAACACTAGTTAAAAATTATAATTGACCTAATAGGGGTGTTAAACAATAATAAAAAGGTGACTCCACATACTAATAAAATACAATACTCATAATTAACAAAATCAACAATACAAAAACAAAAACTTACCCAAGGTCACTATTGAGGTCACCCCCAATGGGGACCTCCAACCAATCAACAACAATACACAACATACTAATACATGAGTTTCCATGGTGACCTATTGAAACACCCCACATTCCTTCATTGTTGGTCTCCTATCCCCCATAGTTTATTGTGTTATAATTTCCTGCAAAATCCAACAATACCTTTCTTGCATTGTGGCCTTTTTAATGACATCAAAATAATAAATCACATGCATGTATACATAACATTTACATCATTGGATATCATAATTAAACAAATGTTAGAATCAAGTAATTCACCAATTGTTTAGTTTTCTAGTATTTTGATTCTAACAATCCATCAATTTGCACTAAGATCACAATATCCAAAAAAATCCATAATTAACGTCCAATACATCCATACCATATAACAGTTAGAACATCGAATATTGATATAGGAATCAAGCATATAAATTTACCACAATAGTCACATCATGTCGCAATTCTAATATGTATGTACTTTGTCTATCCAATATGTAAAACATGTGTATCAATGTTCATCTAGAAATGTCTAATCTCATTACGATATCAAGGTCTATGGATCTAATGAAGAGTGATTAGAACCAAAATAATACAAACAATAGTAATGACATAACAATCAGTCCGTAACAAGGAAACTATTCTAGATCATCATCATCATATCCTTAAATTCCCATCAAGGTCCACAATACAACCATATAGTCAAAATAATAATCAAAACACAATAGTAATCATGATGTCCCGCACATCTTATTATTATTCTAACTAGAATACAACATCAAGGTTTAAGATTATAATCATTTTGAAATTGATAACATGGTTGATTCAGTGTTGAAGAGAAGTGGGCATTATATCCCCCTCCCATTAGATTTCACTTCCTCCCAGAATTCATGGAGAAAAAGATAGGGAATAATTCAAAAGAAATAGGATCACAACCTTAGTGGAATTCCTTTGCTTCAACAAGTGTGGGTCTACAGAACCCAAGTTTGGTCCAATGCAATTCAACAAGAAGAAGGGAGATTGTAAGGGATGAGTTGTAAACTTTCTTCAAGTAAGGTTGCAACCATTTAATTCTATAGAGTAAGTCTATCCGATCAACCAAGCTACAACACATAGCATCAAAAATGAAATGGTCAAAGGAGTCAAGAATAACCTCCAAGTAAAGTACTAATAGGGATAATTTTGTGAACTCGATATGACCACATAGTTTCCCATGGATACAACATACAACAATAACAACAATTAAGGCTTTCTCTTAGGTTAAATTATGCTTTTGAAGTTTGTTATTTAGACAAGGCTAGTAAATATCAACCACGACCAAAAATTTATACAAGAAAATATGTCTATCTTGAAGGGTCTCACAATTTTGAGATCACACAAGGTGAGGTTTAACATCAAGGAAGGTCACTTAAGTTAGCCAAAACATTTAAAATCAAGAACTATTCATGGGAAACAATCCTACAACTCGAAAGGGGTACAATTAAATTTTCATGGTAAAACTAAGCAGAATCATAACCATAAGGTTTCTATAACCTGATTTTACACTCAAGATCGAACACACAACACTAACCTAATTTAGAAATGTCCAACATTTAGAAATTATTTCTAGTAGAAATAACATATCAATACAAGAGGCACCACTCACTCTACATATCACAAAGAGATTTATTTATCTTAAACCTTACTCAAGTTCAAAATAACCATAAGAGAGCACATGCATAAGTCATAACACCAAGAAGAACTCAAGGGAGATGGAGAGAAGAAAAATTAACAAGAGGGGTCCAACTATAATCCAAAGGTGCATCATTCCAAAAGTGAGTAACAGTTACGGAAACAACTTGCACTTTCCTTCCCAACGGTAAAAGGGGAAACAACAATAAAGTGTCACAAGTAAATAAGAAGAAAAGAGGACTTTCCAAAGCTATGTCATATCCTTAACATATGTTTCCTTAAAATTACAATAACCTAGGTCACTAAGGACTAAATCAACACACAATGTGGCTTCTTTTCTTAAAAACACAAGAGATAAGACCCAAACCTAAAAGGCTAGAACTCACAAGGGTCCAATGACCCAAACTCCTACAAAGAAAAAGGGCATACACTTATGAACAAGGGATTACTATGCAATTAGAACACGTCACTATAAAAAGGTGTTTTATAATTTGGGTAGCAAAAAAACTAAAGGTTCAACTATACATTGTACTCAATACATAAATCTTACTCATTTTATAAATCAAATTATTAAGTAAAAAGTTGTATTTTCGCTTGCTAAGCACATTCCTTATGAGTTTTCTCAATTAAAATATTCCTTTTATTATTATATCACATGGTTTCATTATAGGGAACACCACTAAGGTGGGCATGATATCTCACCCTTTTGTATAGGTAGAAAAAGTATTTATTTTTACTCCTAGGGAAGGTAGATGGAAAACGTTTCCTTTCTATTCTTCTACATAGATTTTATTTCTTCTATTGATCTACCAAGGTTCTAACAAGGACCATTTTCCTTTTCCTAATGTTCTATTTTATTTGTTAAGCCTCAAAATCCAAGCCCCTCAATTAGAGTTTTGGTATTCTCAATTTAATATTTTTACCAAATGCATCTTAATGCAATGGAAGAGTCAACCATATCACATGATTACTTTTATGGGAATAAGAGATAACTCAACATATCACATTTTTAATTCTAAAGGAACAAGAGACATTCAACATAACAAACACATCATTAATCTTGTAAGAACTAGGAATCTATCAACCAACATGTATCACACCAATATTTCAAGGGTTTATGAAATAATTACAAGCATCATTAAACATTCCTAGTGGGTCTCCACAAGTCTCAAAATAAGTTACAAGGAAAGACCCATTAAAGAAGCATATTTACTTTTACGAATTTTAGAGGTTTAACAATGTTTGTTGTTTAGGCTCAAACATTTTACTCACATAATAAGACAAGGAAATTTTTCAAATCAACACTCATATTTCCACAAGATACCACCAACAAGGCAACAAAATGACAGTTAAATTTTTTTCTCCAAGGACACCACATTCCCATTAGAAGGTATCAATTGCATTAAGACAACCAACTAATATACCCAAACATGGACATCATAACCAAGAGTTGTAGTTTTAAAATAATAACCACAATATAAGCACCATCGAGATTAAAATATTAAGATCTACCAAACTAACATCTCTAAGAGAAAGGTCCAAAAGACCCAAAAGAATCCATAAGTGTCTCGTATGTAACCCAAATATTAATAGGTCATAAAATGTTATTCATAACAATCTAAAAGCTTAAGACAAGGATAGATTTATTCATAGGTCATCGAGAGAAAAACAAGCACACTTAATTAAACACATTGCCCGAATGGCCTTAAATATAACCATTATTAACAAGATGCATACAATCCACAAGTCAATACTTTCTAAGATGAAACAAGGAAACCATGATAAAAATTATCATGCCATCGATGAAATGTCACTACCAAACAAACACCTTTCCACTAATATCTACAGTCAACCAAAATTCAAGACAGTCCTAACACAATCCATAATCCAATAACCAAACACATCTACTTTGATGAGGATAAAAGCTCTTACCATGTTGCAAGAGAATCACCACCACCGTTATCACTGCAGACTAGACCGCACTATACAACTCACTCTCTCTCTCTAGAAAGGCTGAGTAACAAAAGAGTCACTCCAAGATCCTAGACACACTCAAGGTTTTGTCCTTCCAAAACCAAGGCATAACTTAAAGCACCTAAGAAGACACTCAAGGCACCTAGGGTATACCTCCATACGACAAAATGTCACAATATACAACGTAGAACAAGATCCACAACATTCAAGAAGGAATCACGTAACATTTAGATAAGTAACCAATAGGATAATGAGCTTTGAGTCACCAATCAAAGTAAATTTCAAGAAATATCATAAATCATGGAAAGTGGCTAAGTAACCGCATTGCAATGTCTAAAAATTCTCACAAAAATTTAAATAACTAAAAGAGCCTCAAAGCTTCTCAATCAAATTATAAAATAAGGTGATGGTCCTTGATAAAATAACACAATTGTCTGAGTATAAAATACAAAAATTCAACATCACAGTCACTTCGCAACCCTTCTTGGACCGCTGGTAGGGGTACTATACCTCAAGCTCAGTTCTAAGAATGCATACACAAAGATGGATCAAAAGTGACAACAAGACCTAATATACACTTACTCATACAGGATTAAGTCACCAAAGTGGAAACAAAACTAGCTCATCTAACCAATGAAGGAAAAAGGGGAGATTCAGGTGACTAAACAACTTCTAATTTACTCTTTCTGACCCCAAAACACAACCACTACTGCCAAACCACAAGAATCACACCATACAATTTATCATTCCAACATGGAAGAGTCTCAATTTGGTCGTCACATCACACGACTAAAACAAAGAGCTAAGGCTCATCAAACAACATCTTAGCAAGGAAATTGAGTTTTCTGATACACCATAAGTTTGCAAGAATATCAATTTTATTTAACATTTTCAGTTACTCATGTTCGAAAAAACGGCACTAGGTGAGTACAACAATTTGAACAAATTTATTATTTTATTATTATTTTAATCATGGAGGTTCAAATTCTACTAACTAGTTTACTGATTTTCAATGTCATCCCGTGGTCCAAGCGTTGAACCCACGAATTTGATACCAAGTGTAACACCCACATATTTCCTACATAAATCCCCGAAAAACCTAAAAGCAACAACACAAATTATGGAATAATTTTTTTTAAAGGTTCCAAGGCCTTAGCTAGGATTTTAATTAAATCCAGATTACAAAATTTGAAACTATTAAAAGTCATTCGGGACTAAAAAATAATAGTTAGTTACCATTGGCCCAACCCTATTAGAATATTTCAATTTGGCTTTTCCCCTATTAAGTTTTGTTGCTTAAATTCAATATTAATCCATTTTACTCCTCGCTATTTAGCCCCAAAGGTATTATTAATTCTATTTATTGAATGACCCCAAATTAAATCCAACATTTTATTAGGAAAGATTAATAATCTCCTATTTTAAAATAAAAAAATTAACATGGTTTAATACATAAGGTGTCAAGGGTACACAACATGGTCTAACCCTTTAGGCCCCACTTGACATTACACACACATATTTTAATTAAAACAATCCCACTTAAATACCCCATCACTTAAGTGATGTAGGGTGCATCCTCCACCATTATATCTAATCTTTCCTATCTCTTAGATTCAGGTTTGACAAGAAACCCTAGATTTCTTTATGGAATACCATATATTCAATTTCTAAATTTAATCTCTCATTTTCTCTTGTTTTGTGTTACAGGTTAAGGAAGAGAGCAAGAGGATGAAGCCATGGAAGGAAGATGAAACCCTTGGATGGATACTCAAAATGTCATTCTTTGGTTACTATTTCCATCAGATTTGTAAAGAAACTACCCAAATCGGGTTGTGGGTATTTCTTCCCTTTCCACACTTATTTTTATATGACATTTTCCTTGCAAGTTTCTTGGGTAACCAAGGTGTAACAAAAATCCATTTGGGTTACTACAAAATTTCTACATATTTATAATTACATATTACATTTATTTTCTTTATTTCTTTCTTTTTGATAAATATATAAAACCTAGTGTGTATAGAAAAAAAATGCACAAATATATATATATATATATATATATATATATATATATATATATATATATATATATATATATATATATATTTATATATATATATATATATAGAAAACGTTTCCACACAAGAGTCAAAGCACACCGACTGTAGTAGACGCCGTGAAAAGCAAAAAAATTATACTGGACTACGAAGCTTAATGGTCATATGATTTAAAGGAAGGAGTTTTAAATGTTATACCAAATGTGGGGTTTAAATTATTGGGGAGGGTCGTCAACCCCACCCCCACCCCATAATTTAAAAGGGATCATTGGGGGTGGGGTGGCACCTCTCCCCCATCCTCTTATTTAATAACAGTTCCAACCCCTTTAGCCGCGGCCTACGACCATCAAACAACAACATCACTTCCATTTTTTCTTTTTTCTTTAATTAAAGTTTTTAACTCAAAGCCTCCCCTTCCCCTCAAATGTGCCAAGGATCAAAATATAAGTTTTTTTGTTATTAATTTATATTAGTAAAATATATTTATTGTAATATGAAAACTATATTAATTTCTATTACTAAAGGTTTATACAATGATAATATAGATTTTGTGAGAATACTTTGAGAGTATATTATTAATATATAACCATTATATGCTAATCATATATATATATATATATATATATATATATATATATATATATATATATGATTAGCATATAATGGTTATATATTAATAATATAGATTTTGTGAGAATAACTTTGATAGTATATTATTAATATATAACCATTATATAATCATATATATATATATATATATATATATATATATATATATATATTGAGTCGCCCAAAGCAATAAAAAAGCAACTAGTGTGGGAGAATAAGTGTTACACTTGTAAATTTGGTAAGGATAAAATTTGCATGAACCTAGGCAATAGTAGTGGTGCATAATTGTGTATTTATCAAAATTTAATAATTTATCATTTTCAATTTTACAAAAAAGCCATCTAAATGTTATATAATTGGTTGAGGTTCATTCATTTTCTTACAATGATTCCAATTGCAACAAGGAGGAAAATTGTAATAATAAATAAATTTCTATTTAAGCCTTTTGTACAACTAGTTGGATAAGGGGAAAGGAACCCATTCTTAATGAAATATATTTCAATATTCAAGTAAACAAATATTGTCAAAAATACAAAAAATCAACATTTAGCTCCCATCCAAGAGTACTAGCCTTTAAAATTAAACACATTTGCAATGTAACTCCTAAACACAATTTTGAATTGTGAGAACTTAATTTCCATAACAAGATCATTACAAAGCTCACTTTCATATGAAGTAATGTAAATCATAATAAACCACTTACAAGGATATAACCAATGTATAAAATTACATCCCATATACTATTGGTATAGTTTACAAGTTGAGGGGTATTAATATTGCAAGCTACAACTTCACATGCCTTTCTTCAACAAGAGCACTTCATCCTTAGAGTTTGTCATCTTCATCAAGCCAAGCACACAACAAAATGGGGGAGTAGGAAATTCTCTCCACCCAGCCAAAATATCCAATGACAGAGAGAAGCCTTCTTCCTCATTGGCCCCCGAGCCCCAACAAGGAAGCGATGTGGGCTATTTAGACAACCATGACAACTTAAAAATGGATTCCACACACACATTCCATCAAGAAAAAATAATGAAATAACACAATACCAATTTATTTACAACCAACCAACAATATCAAAACACAAAGACTTCATACTAAAGTCATGGAGGAGAAAGGAACATGGGGGTTCTTCTTATGCCTCCCAAGGGCTTGGGTGTACACCTATGAGCCTCCAAAAAATCCATCACAATACACACAACACTCTTATGCCTCCCTCAAATAAAATACACCACTCTTATGCCTCCCTAAAGAAATCAACCTACTCTTCTGAATTCCTCATTCTTATACCCCACTCGAGATAATAACAAGATAAATACAAGACATATTTATCAACATGGTGGACATCCCAACCCAACTCCCTCCTAAAATCCCAAAACATTTTCTCTTATGCCTCCCTCAAGTTTTACCCCCATTTCCATTTCTCCTACAACCTAAGAAACAATTTTATTTCAAACAAGCATAACCAATGTAACAAACAACATCTACACATAACAACACAACAAAATAGCAAGGTAAGAACAAAGGTGGAGATCTACCTCACAAATGAAGAGTATCAATACATAAAAAGCTCTAAGCCTTCCAAAATCCTAAGAAACCACCATCCACTCCAGGCTCCATTCTCAAGCAATCTCTTCAAAATTACAAGCATTCCCAAAAACAATGAGCAAGTAAACCCCAAATCTTCACACAAATTGAAATAAATAGAAAAGATGGAGATGGAGATGATGTGGCTCCATGTAGGATGCCACAACATTTCTTCTCCATACCACATCACCAAGGTCAAGCCCATACCCCAAAGCATAATAACTTTGTGGTTGGGGAAAAGACCACCATGTTACACCCTCAACCCAACTGACACCCCTAAGGACAACAATTAATTACCCATGTAAGAAAAGTGCAATGAATTGCCATTTTGCTTCATTAAAACACAAAATAGGACCTAAAATAAGTCCCTCACATCATAGGCTAGGTGGGTGGGTCAATATAAGAGGTGTGGGACAAGCTTAACTTGTCCCACAAGTCACCAAAATGGCTTAGAAGGTCAAAATCCGAATTTCACTTAAGAGATAGAGTACAAACTACTCCAAAACAAATTAAATTCATTCTCATCCAACACACATTAAAGCTACCAACTCACATTTATTCCCCTCTTTTGTCACATCCTAATTAATACTAGTTAAACAATTTTAATTAACTTAAAAGGGGTTGTTAAACAATAATAATAAGGTGACTCCACATACGAATAAAATATAATACTCATAATTAATAAAAGACAAAAGACAAAAACACAAACTTACCCAAGGTCACTATTGAGGTCACCCCCAATTGGAACCTCCAAACAATCAACAACAATACACAACATATGAATACATGAGTTGCCATGGTGACCTATTGTCAATACCTCACATTCCTTCGTTGTTGGTTTCCTATCCCCACATTTTCTTGTGCTATAATTTCCTACAAAATCCAACAATACCTTTTCTAGAAGTTGGTTAAGTTTACATGCACAAAAAACTAATCACATAACACCGGAAATAATACAAGACTCCAATTTTATTCATCCGGGATATTTTATTCATATGAGAGATTACATTATATAGAGATTGACCTTCCTATTATGGTGGAGTCAAATCTCATCTTGAATCCACTTATCTCTCCACAAATCTCTCAACTTATCCCACATATCTCTCCTAATCCCCACAATATCTCACTCAAACTCTCAATCCCATTATTTTCTCACAACAAACATTATCTAGTTACAACTATTTACATGAGTTAACAACTCATAAATAGTTGTATTACATTAGACTATATTATTTATTTCCACACTCATAATAATGTTCACAATATCTAATATTATTCCTAACATTCACTCCCCTATTGTTAACATTATTATTTCCACACATACACTCCCTTAATGTGAACAATGTAGAAAAGAATAGTTACACTTTCTCTGCAGCTTGCACACCCCTGTTTTCTCATGATCTTGGTACACATATCGACCTCATTCCAAGGTAAGAACCCCTGTTCGACAATAACGGACCTCTGTCCTAGGTACGAGCCCCTGCTCATGAACCTCTGTTCATCCTCTTCAAGAAAAACATGATGCTGCTTTTTCTTGTGCTTTTATCTTTCTACTACAATATATTTACATCAAGAGGTTATAAAAGGAAATACAACTCTGAACAGGAATGTGACATCTGTTCTTATTACAAACAATGAAACACACAACTGAAAATATGCCACAAACTCATTATGCGGCCCCGTCACTTGCGGCTGGCGAGAGGATGCTGGTTGTCCTCCTTCCTCCGTTGCCTCCTGCCTCCATTTGTTGCTGCTTATTTATAATAGAAAATCATCACAATTATAACCATCACCCAAAGGTTCTTCTTTATCACTGTCTTCTTCTTCATTAGCAACCATGGCACTTTCTTCTATTTTTCCATCAAGTAAATCTCATGCTCTTTTCTTGCAGTTTATAGATAGATGTCCATCTTGTTTACAATAGTAACAAGTGATATGTTTCTTTGTATCTCTGAAAGTTGATCTTTGTTTAAAAGAAGATTTAAATCTCCCTTTATCATATGACTTGTTTTTACCATACATTGCAGTTTCTTCTGGTGTAACATTCTTATTTTCTTCATCTATCAATGAAGAAATTAGATCTTCTAGGCTGGGATTGATCTTGCTCAAAGTAAAAACAATGTTTGAATAGCGAGATGGCATACTATTCAACAAAACAGACTTTTGCATCATCATCCTCTACTTTAATTTTTATCCCTGACAATTGATTCAAAATAGACCGAAACTTACTTATATGTTGTACCATGTTTTCTCCTTCATCCATCTTGAGTCCAAACAACTTTTGCTTCAAGGTCACTTCGCGCTTCCGGTTTGGGATCCAAACAACTTGTTCAATGTTGTCCAAATGAAATTTGAACTTTTTGAAAGGTCTATATGATGCAAATATGCATCAGACAACCCAAGTCCAATGATTGCTGTTGCTTTACGATCTCTACTCTCCCATTTGGTTGCTTCATCAGCATCGAGTTGGTTTCTTGAATGTTCCATCCGCAATGTCCCACAAATCTTTGTTAATGAGTGTCAACTGAGTTCGTACTTGCCAAGTGTGAAAATCCTTTCCATAAAAATTTTCAACATAACCCAATTTATCCATTATGACTCTTCACAATTTGACACAAATAGGTGTCGGTTTCAACAAAAACACACCCTTACAATAATAATCAGCTTTATATTTATTCAAAATAATAAAGCATATCAGATTTTAATTGCTAGAAATCAGTCACTATTTTTTTTACAGAATAAATAGAAACTGTCAGAATTGTTTCCACGATTTCTCGTAAAATACGAAATGGGTTTCTGTAATTTTTTGACAGAAGTTTTAAAAAATATAAATTAACAAACCCAAAAAAATTCAGTAAATTTTGAATCTGGGTTTTTGAGAAAAACGTGAATTACCAATTCGTTTTTTCAGATCAGAATTCCGAAAAAGGCAATGAAAGCTTCAAAACTCTCATATCTGCATCTTAGAGGCTGCGATTTTGTCCTGTAATGAATCTCATAAATTTCCCTAGCCTGCTCTGATACCAAATCTAGAAGTTGGTTCAGTTTGCATGCACAAAAAACTAATCACATAACACCGGAAATAATACAAGACTCCAATTTTATTCATCCGGGATATTTTATTCATATGAGAGATTACATTATATAGAGATTGACCTTCCTATTATGGTGGAGTCAAATCTCATCTTGAATCCACTTATCTCTCCACAAATCTCTCAACTTATCCCACATATCTCTCCTAATCCCCACAATATCTCACTCAAACTCTCAATCCCATTATTTTCTCACAAAAAGCATTATCTAGTTACAACTATTTACATGAGTTAACAACTCATAAATAGTTGTATCACATTAGACTATATTATTTATTTCCGCACTCATAATAATGTTCACAATATCTAATATTATTCCTAACACCTTTCTCGGCCTCGTGGCCATATTAATGATGTCGAAATAATAAAACACATGCATGTATACATAACAATTTACATCATTGGATATGATAATTAAACCAATGTTAGACTCAAGTAATTCACCAATTGTTTAATTTTCTAACATTTTTATTCTAACAATCCATCAATTTGAACTAAGACCAAAACATCCACAATCATCCGAAATATCCATAATTCATTTCCAATACATCCATACCGTAGTAATGAGATTAGAACATTGAATACCGATATAGGAATCAAGCATATAAATTTACTTGCAATAGTCACATCATGTTGCAAGTCTAACATGTCGTAGTGTCTATCTAATAACTAAAACACATGTATCAATGTCCATCTAGAAATGTTTAATCTATATTACAATATCAAGGTCTAGGGATCCAATTAAGAGTGACCAGTAACCAAAACAATACAAACAATAATAATGACATAACAATATTCAGTCCGTAACAAGGCAACTCTTCTAGATCATCATCATCATATCCTTAAATTCCCATAAAGTTCCATAATACAACCATATAGTCAAAATGTTAATCAAAACATGATAGTAATCATGATGTCCCACACATATTATTAGTCTTCTAACTAGAATACAACATCAAGGTTTAATATTATAATCGGTTTGATATTGATAACATGGTTGATTCGGTGTCAAAGAGGAGTGGGCATTACACACTTGGTGATACAATGTCAATGTTGTGTGAGAATACAAATATAATCTATTCACTACATGTCGAAACAAATTTATATACACAATGATGATGGATTATGTGGGCAAGAAGATAAACATGGAGAATATACACATTTAAAGCCAACTTCCACCATCACGATCTCCATAAATAACACAAGCTAGACAAAAGCTCAAATACGAGTCAAGATGCGGAAGTTAAGAGGGGATAAGAAAAAAAGGGAAACCACTTTGGTGCTATTGCATGGTTGGACCATACGATGATAGTTGTTCGAGGTCGGATTCATTCTCTAAACTTTTTGACAACACTATTATCGCCATTCAAAGGAAACATCACCAATAAGAAATCCCATTGAAAATATGATGTTTTCCAACCAGGATTCCTTGGATGTAGAGGTGCAGAAATATTGGTGTTCATCCACTTGGAGGTCATGAGTGGAAAAATTACCGAGCAAAAATAAGACCTTTGTTTTTTTTCCCATTTACTGAGTTAAATATATCCAAACTAAGTACTTGTTATGTCATTCATTAGAATTTATGGCCTCCAAATCGGGTGAAAGAATTTCATATGCGTTATAAAATTTATAATCGTAGCTTGCTATATACTCTCATATTGTTACATTTGTATGTGGTTTTTCCATCTGTAAAGTTTTATAGCCTATACTTTAGGCATGCGAACTCGTATATATGCGCACCTATATTTACGAGGAAGGCATTTCCAAACTACACTTAAGGTTGAGGTTGTTGACTCTAACAAACATCATCATAGTAAAGCGCAAGGATACATTCAATACTGACAGGTGTTTCATATTTGTAGACTAAGATAAGCCATAGTCATAAGTAAGGGTTGTTTTTGACGACCGTTTAGATGTTTTTGTGATTTTAATCGTTAAATACTTGTACACATTTGAGATAATCATCACACATGACTTGTATATTTAAAATGCAACCATAATTTCCAACTTTCCATTCATGTCTTTCTCTTATCTACCAAATTAAACATCATCAGGTTGACAACCTTGAAGCTTTTAAACAATACATTTCGAATGAATAACATTTCTGTCTGGATAACATTTCGAATGAATAATTGAAGCTCAGCGAATGCTCCTTCCGATATCTCCGCCATGAAGGCAAGCCAACACCATTCCATTTACTAAGTTTATTCATGCTAATAATTTTAATGTTGCTGATCCTCTTTAGTTTTCTCGTGAGTAATTTAATTGCTGCTGGTCAACTAACTTTTGTGTAAATAATGTAATATCTGTTGTTTCCTTAAGTTTCCAACCATTTATTTTGATAAGCAATCTTATGCCTAGACAGACAAAAGTCTTCTTTTTCCTTTTAACTTGGGCATTTTCATTAAAACAAAATTAAAAAGTTAAATAAAATTTCAATATGGTACTGTCATTTCATTTTGATTAATTGTATTTAATTAGTAGTGTCAAAGGCAGATTCTATTATACGTCTCATATTTATTTAACTAGTTGTTATTTTTTTACTTTTTAATTAATTAGAGAGTGTTATTATTTTCATTAAACAAATATATAATTCTCACATTATTAAATATTAGTAAAACTGGGTATTTTTAACAAAATAATTACACAAATTTATTTCTCTTCAATTTAATTGGCTTATAATTGCAGATATTATTCCAGCCTTCACCATTTTGAAGGAAAAAATTGAGTCATCACATTTGATGTATTTACTGACATTGACAAGTGTGAATTGTGAGCGAGGTTGTTTTGGTGTGGCGGTTGATTTTAATGTTTGGAGATAATATGTATAAGTAGGAAATCGTTACGGGGTTGAGGGGTGAATAGAGGTTGCTGGAGACGGAGAATAAGACATGACCATATTCTGATTAGTCACAGATGATTCATCGCATTCACCATTCGAAAAAACAATGTCGCAAGGATCCAGGGACTCCAGTTATTGTTGTTTTCCCCCATATATCTGATCTTGTGTAGAAGCGCCGCTTGTGGCGAATGAAAAGCAGGGAAAGCGTGGGAATCGAACCCTTGTTTGCCCATTTTGTTTTCCCCTTCTTCTCAGAGACTGGAGCAGACGAAATAATATAATAGGCCACCAAAGGGTTTTGGCGAGCACATAAATAAGAAGAAAGCGTAAACGAAGAAAACGGTGACTGGGTACTATGATTTCCTTGTGAGTGCAAATGTCTATTCGTTTGAGATTCTGTGGAAGACTGGAAGTGAAGATGGAGGTTTCGTTGCCAATGGAAAACATTGTGTGACCGAGCCGCCAAGACACATTGTGCGGTGTTTCCTTGCAAATCTGTTGCACCGATAAATTCATGCCCCATGACAAGATCTTGTTTCACCAATTGTAGTTACCTTTCGACTAATAGTAGATTGCCATGAGACGTCGCTAGGTGCTGTAGTATTCCCTGAGTGGAGTAACCTCCTGCAGAACCTTACAGGAAACTCCCTTCACCAGCCTGTTAAGCACATACATGTCTCCCATGTCTGTGGCTTTGTAAAGCTGAGTGTCCACTCCTTTGACTATTATATTTGGTCCATATTGCAAACAAATAAAACACTTTAAAACTCATAATTGCTCAATTCTTTCCGGACATCTTATTCATTGATAGAGGTTACATTTTATAATAGTTTGTACTCCTTATTTCATGGAGTCAAACATCATCTCGAATCCCTACAATATCTCAACCTCATCTCCTAATATATTTCTAACATCCCTTTATTCTCTCACACAACTTTAGCTATGTGAGTTGTTCTCACAACTCACCAACATAATATAAAATAATTATATTATTCTCACACTCATTTAACCTAACTATTATAATATTATATTATCATCTAGATAATATAATTCCACTCAAAAATAATTAATATTCACACTAACACATTAATTCCTAACATCGATAATTTCCACAGTTTTGCCCATATAGCTCAAGCACTGCCGCCGATGGCCTGCAATTCTCTATTGTCGACACGAACAATTAGGTTGATTCAAGAGCTCCCAAATTCTTGCAATAAAGCTTGGTTTTCTTAAAAAATTCTCATTTTTCCGACATTGTTTTTCTTCATAAAAGTTAACACGTCGCTTACCCAAGATAAATTGTCTCCACTTAATCCGTAGTTGACTCTAATTCAGTCAACATCTACGCAAGGAATTCAAGTGATGCCCTCTTGGGTTTGGCCCCGATTGTATGCGTGTTGTAATTTTAGGCTCCCCGATGGCTTTGTTTTAGTTTTTCGTTGTGGTTCGGCCTCTAGTAGAGGCCTCTGATTTTGAGATTCATTGATTTATCTTTGCTCCCTTTGTATTCGGGGTTTTTTTAGTCCCCTTAAAAACCAAACCATTTTTATGCTATATAAAAAAATATTTGTCGTGTCCTCTGGGATTGAATAGTTTGACCTCTACACATTTATTTTCATACTTCATGGGTACAAAGTGTTTAACAAAATGACTGAACAAGATATCATCTTATACAATGCGATCCTAAGCCAAGACATGGGTTACCTCATGAGAAATTGACGATGTTTCACTAAATACAAGCGAGAAGTGTCTATCGCGATCGGTACACCTTTTTCAACATACTATCATCTTGTACAGTACAATTTTTGTTGCGACAATACTTGGTGGCAACATTGGTCTTGTTAATAATATATTTATAGGATAGCACACAAGTATAATATATAAATAGAAGATATATTTAGTTAAATAACTATAAATGAAAATAATCTCATCAATTTTTTTCTTATCGTAAAAGTAATTTTTAATTTTAATTATATGTTTTTAAAAACTATTATTAAATATTTTAAAAACTATGGGAGGGGGTCTCACCTCCATGTACTACCTAGGGTACACAAAACCTTTAATTTGACCATGTGGATTATGTAGCTCTTATTTATGTGCAAACCATGAGATTGATTTCAAATTATGATACTCTTGCCATATGCACAAGCCATAAGTTTGATTTTCAGAAGTCATATAGTCTGCAATATCCTCCCTCTTAATATTTTTTCTTTTGATTATGGCGCAAGAAAAAGAAATAAATACATAAAATATAATAATTTTAATGTATACAAATAACCAAAATGATATATAAAAATGTAGAATAAAAACTACCTTCTATGGAAACCTACAAATCTTGGAGACCTCCTAGATGTAAATGGAGGTGTAGCTTGTGCTATAACTTTTAGTGCATGTCCAAGATTCTAAGAAGATACAATACCTTGTTGCTCTATGCTTTCATCTACCATATCATCATGAGGAATAGCTGCTGCTACACTAACTATTTTCTCAATACTTTCATCCCATGCCTCATTTTCAACAAATTATACATCTCTACTGATTATGATTTTTCTGGTAACTAGATTAAATAATTTGTAGGCTTTTGTATTCTCTAAATATCCAAGAAATTTTTGGCATATTTAATACATTGTTTATTGGTTAGTTTGGGTACAGGCGGTTACACCTCCTAACCGTTTTCACTATGTATTTATTCACCCCCTCGTACATTCAATAGATCATTCAAACATTATTTTACATTGCTCTTGTGCTAACATTGGTATTAGAGCGTGGAAGTGGGAGTAGCACACCAGAGTAGCGTGGAGGATAAATTTGTTTGGTGCAAGAGCGTAGACAGCCTTTCAGCCTTTCCTTTTCTCTGCGTGAAGATATGTTTTATATGTGGTGTTACTGCTCTCCCCGCACGTGTGACGGTCACATGGAGCTCGTCCCGGGCCCTTCCTGTAAATCCATTGAATGCCCTACGTGCGACATTATCGAGGATTCGTTTGGAGTTCTTTTTGGTGCTCCCCTCTGCGTGGAAATCTACTGAACCAAAGAACAAAAGATTTTGAAACCGCTTTTAAACTTCCCGCATCAAGATAAGGAAACCTCGAGGCTCGTGCAGTTATATCGTAAGCTTCCTGATACGATCCAGGAAGATGTCCACAATCTCTTTGCCGATGGTATAATGGCCACGGGAAAAGTTTTTAGCCGCATCTTCTTTTCCACTGAAAATCCCCTCCCAAAGCAGAGGAATGCTCAGGCCGGAACAGAAGAGGTGGGATGTTCAATACACGGCTGTGTGCGAGCACTGAAGGAGATCAGAGTTCCTGTCCCGTTTTTGCTATGCGTGGAGGAGAGCAATATTCATCCTAACATTGTCTTCCGTTCTATTTCTGCGTGAAAAGCAAACTGTTTTTTTCTGGCGTATTTCTTTGTGTGCACAGCGTAGCACAGTACAATTCCCCATTCTACGATGGAAGGGTGAATGAAATTTGGATTTTCATTCATCTCCACAGTTATCTTCGAAGAGAGAGGGGATAACTGTCTCAAGAAGAAAACGATTATGAAATATAACCACTTCAAACAAAATGAGAAGACCATACCTGTGCGCAGCGACAACATGGAGAATTCTGTTGTTGTATTTCATGTCTGGCAATGTGGCATCGATCATTAAACTGATCCAAGTCCACCTGCGAGTTATCCCATCAACGACCATTTCTCGGCGTGTGAGGAAACAACAGTGACCAGAAGAGTAAATAGTCAGGCGTGTGAGCGTACTCAGAGGAGGATACCCGTGGTACAAGCCCGCAGTTCAAGAATTCAAAAAGAAGAATCAGTCACCAAAGAGGGAGAAGAGAGCATGTGGCAATGACCACTGACCAACTTATCAGCACTGTGTGGAGTTTGACATGAGTGGCATCGACCACCGAAAACCCAGGTGTGCGTTGGTAGACTCCTTCCCCCAACATCTTCTCAACAAAGAATTCAACCCGCATTCTATGGTTAAGAAGTTGACTTACTGAGACAAAAGATTTGAAGTCAAACTCGGAACATAGAGCACCTTTGTGAGTGTACATCTTCGTGTTCCAAGAGGAATGATGACATCACCAATCCCCTGCTGCAATATACTCTTGATTTGTCTGCAATGGTGATCGATCTCTAGTGGGCTGGTCACACTGAGTATGGAACAACTTCTTGTTGCCAATCATGTGTTTCTTGGTGCTCGAATCAATCAACCAAACATCTTCTCGACGGCCGAAGTCTCGTGAGACTAGAACAATGTCGAATGAGTCGATATCGGTACCTCTTCATCGGAGGTGGCATCTCGCTGAAGAGCAGCAATGTGGCCCTTCGCCTCCGATTACGAGCATGCCATCGGGATTTCTTGGAATATCCTCGGCCAGAAGTTCTCTCTTCGCTAGAATTTCCATACTTGTGACCGTTGTAATAACAGTTCACAGTCATGTGCATATCCGTGGAGCAAATGTGGCACCACCGATCTGTCTTGTGATTATGCTTTGTTCTAGGGTGGCCGCTGTGGTGGCCGCTGTGAAGATGGCTGCTGAGCATGCTGCTTCTGATTTTGGGGGACTGATTGCCCTTTCCGAGGCTTATGTTTTTGCCTCGTGATGAGAGCCTTGTCTTCGAAGGCTTCTTGTACATTTTGCATGGCTTCTTCCTGCTGGAGATAATTCACCAGGGTTGTAAAACTCACCTCCTGTTGAGTGATTGTCAACGTGGTGATCAGTGTCCAAAACCGTGAAGGAAGAGCTCGCAGGGTGAGCAGGACTAGCAACTTATCGTCCACTGGTTCACCAAGTGTAGAGAGTTCTCCACGTAACTCAGCTACACGCCGCAAGAAGGCTTCTACTGATTTTCCATCATGCATACTCATCGTATGAAGCTTTGTCTGAAGTTGCAACTTTGTCGTCAGATTCTTAGCTTCGTAGATGGTACACAATGTGCTCCATGCCTGAGAAGAAGCGGTTGCTTCCCGAATGTATGGCTGCACCTCATCAGAAAGACTCAGGGTGATGAGCATTAGCACTTTCGCATCAGCCTTTTCATATTTTTCCAACAGATCATCATCTGTGGGAGGGGCGTCTTTGCCAGAGACAATCCCCCAAAGATCTTCGAATTGAAGAATCGTCCGCATTTTGGTTTTCCATGCGGTGAAATTTGGCCCTTTCAAGAGTTGGGCATCGGATAGCAATATTTTTGGAGCAGACATTTTCAAAAACTCAAAAATGTATCTTATTTATTTATTTATTTTTCCAAAAATGGCTACAATGCTTACTGAAGGAATCTATCCCAAAGATGGGCTCTATAGGCTCGTGCAGTGAGATGCCGACGCTCCTGTGGGCGTTCTATTTCGTGTTCGTCATCTGCATCATAACCACGTTCAAGTTCTGCACGAATCCGCCGTGCTTGACATCGAACGCCGAACCAAAAGTATTCCAACAGTCTCGGTGCACAATCTCGCCAAAGAGAATGTTCCCGAAGGTTGTGTAACTCTCGTTGATCAAGGCAAAGAACAGTCCAGTGGCGTCTTCGTTGTCATTCAATGCCCAAATATTTGGTGCATTGCTCGCGGTGCTTTGTGCATCAGAAATTTGAGACATACGCGCACACACTGATTTGCTTCCACGCTCCAAGGACAGCACACAGCTTGCTCGCAGGCAGAGTTCACGCACGGGATCTGATTCTCCACGCACAGCAAGCAACTTCCTTGCAGGCAGAGGTCACGCACGGGTTCTGAATCTTCACTCACAGCAAGCAAAGATCTTTCACGCTCAGCGGCTCCTTCAACTGTCCCTCCACGGCCACAGCTCACAATATGCCAAAAACTGTTTTCTTCAATACATGTCTGCAACTTTCAACTTCCAACGTAGGTAGGCAGGCTGGATTTGAATCTCCTCACCAGCAAGGAGTACAAAACGCCAAAAGACCAGTCGCTCCACTTCAATGCAGATTGCTTCCTGTTCTTTGCTGAGTCTCCACGAACTCACGCACCTCCAAAGCGCCATGCACGCAGATAAACGGGACAGTTTTAGTTCGCACACATCTGGGTGGTCACACAAGAAAGAAATGGTGGTCTCAGTCTCCTTGCAAATGCGGGATGGCACACTCCTCCTTCACGCGGACAGCGCACTCCTCCTTCACGGGGACAGCACACAAACATGCTCTCTTCACACACCAAAGCCAAAGGACTCTCCATGGCGGGACAGGCACTCAAACTTTGCTCCCTTCACGCACCCAGATCTCCTCCACGCACTTTTCGGATGTATTGCTATATAAAATGATACAAAGTGACGCCTTTAAATAGCTGCATGAGGAGGAAATGTGTGAAAGAAACAGATTATGAACTTCGTTAACTAAAATGTATTAATTAGCTAACATTCCCCCTTAATACATTGCTCTTACAAATGTACCCCCTAAACAAATCAAACTTCACCTTCCGAGAGGCTTGGTGAGAATATCTCGCAACTTTGAAAATCGGTAGAGGGTAGTATCTGGAGCTGAATTTGGTGGTTCAAGACCTATTCACGAATGTAGTGACATTCGACCTCAATATGCTTTGTTCATTCATGGAAAATGTGGATTCTTCACAAGCTTCAACACACCTTTATTGTCGCAGTGAATGATGGGAGGTTTCTCTTCAGAATCCCTATATCGCAAGAATGCGACGTAACCAAATTGCTTCGCACACGCCTCCTTGTGCAGCGCAGTATTCAGCCTCGGTGGATGAGAGAGCAACAATAGTTTGCTTCTTGCTGATCCACATTGGACATTGGTTTACAATCGACATCCCATACTTTTCCAGGAGTGTCTTGGCATATTTCATGTGGGAGACAAAGATATGATTCTTCTTTTGCCATATCTCTAAGCCAAGACAATAGTGAAGTAGCCCCAAATCAATCATGTCGAAGGATTTCTTCGAGATCATTCTTTACATCATCTACAAGATTGTCAGAACTTCCTGTGATCACAAGATCATCTACGTACAAAACCAGAATGACAATCTCTGCTCCTACCTTCTTGATATACAAATTTGTATCTGAGGGGCTACGAGTGAATCCATGCTGCAATAGGTGATCATCAATTTTTATATACCATGCCCTAAGTTTGACATGAGTGGCATCAACCACCAAAAACCCAGGTGTGTGTTGGTAGACTCCTTCCCCCAACATCTTCTCAACTGTTGTTCGCAGACCATGCAATACATTAGCAAGCGCATCGTACAAAAGATCAGGAGACATGTGGAATTTGTTTGAATCAAATCGGAACAAAACGAGATTAAGCCCCTTCATTCATTCATCAAATTTGCTATCAAAGATGGACGCGAACAACCAGCCTATGATCCCATGCAACAGTCTGAGAGCATGAAAGTCATGCCTAGAGATGTTAGCAACATTGCAAGCAAGCATAGAGACGTGCCGCATTTGAGAGAACCGAAGAGCATCGGTATCTACTCTTAGCCAGTCTCCAAAACTTGCAATCCGAGGACATAATGGACTGAGTCTTGTTCGACATATAGACGGAGAAGAGTTGTGTCGATCCAGATGACAAATGCGAGATTAAATGCCCTCAGGCACATCTGTGGCGCACCACACGAGCTTTTGAGCTCACTTCTTCATCTATTTTTCTACAAACGAGAGCACATCTGTCATAGAGATTCAAGAAAATCCAGGCAAAGTCCTTGTTGCAAGAAGCAAATAGGACATGTCATGACGTAACAAGATGATGAATCTGGGGTAGATTTGTAAAAACAATATATTAAGGGGGGGAATGTTGGCATATTTAATACATTGTTTATTGGTTAGTTTGGGTACAGGCGGTTACACCTCCTAACCATTTTCACTATGTATTTATTCACCCCTCGTACATTCAATAGATCATTCAAACATTATTTTACATTGCTCTTGTGCTAAATGTAAATATGCACTTTTGTCCTTTGTTTTCTAACTTCATCCTTAGCTCATCAGGCATATGTGCAAATGCCAAAAAACCAAAGATTCTAAAATGAGAAAATTGTTTCATGTTAGTCCAAGCTTGTTGAGGAACCATATTTCTAACAATTTTCATTGGACACCTATTTAAGATGTAAATAGCATTTGCTACTGCTTCTTTTCAATACTCATTTTAAGGATGTTTAGCCTTCATCATACTTCATGCCATCTCCATGATGGTTATATTATTTCTCTCTGCCCCACCATTTTGATGTGGTGTATATGTGGTAGTAAATTGCTTGTGTATACCAAGATATTTGTAAAAATTTAGAAAATCATTGGAAACATACTCACCTCCCATGTTTTTCTTCACAACTTTGATGTAGTACCCACTTTGCTTTTCCACTAAATCTTGGACCTACTAAAATATGTCAAAAGCATCTAATTTGTGTCTAAAAAAAAACACCCATGTCTTCCTTATATAGTCATAAATGAATGTTATAAAATATGAGCAACCTCTAATAGAACTTGTTTGCATTAGTCCACATAAATCTGAGTGAACAATTTCAAGTGGTGCACTGTTCTTGTTTTTTTGCCAACTGGGAAGGAATCTCTATGTTGCTTCCCCAAAATACAACCTTCGCAAACTCTATCTAGTTGAATCAAAGGAAAACCTTTTACCATTTTTTCCTGTGTACCAAATTCAAACCTTTAAAAATTAAATTACCAAACCTAAGATGCCATATCCACAATTCATCTTTTTCGATTGTCTCAAAACTGATTCGTTTTCTTTAGCTCCAGGATGATCTATAGTATGAGCTTTGGATGTGGCCATTCTAATCTTCAAAGGAAACATTATGTTGTTTGTCATCTTCACTTTAGTAATCACCAAAGTACTTGGAGCTTTATCCACGATCACACATTTTTTGTCCTCAATGTAAAATTTGTATCCTTTTTGTACCAATTCATCAATGCTCATAAGATTATGCTTCAAACATGCAACATAATAAACATCTTGCACAATCTTTTGCTCACATTATTAGTTAGAATGTTGATTGTTCATTTTCCTTTTACGGACATTGTATTATTATTCCTAAGGGTGACCTCTGTCTTTATTGACTCATCCAAATTAGAAAATAAATATAAGTTACCTGACATGTGATTACTGCTACCAAAATCCAAATACCATACATCACTAGGAATATCTTGTGATAGATTACACTCAATAGATGATGGTTTATAAATCTTTGTGCATGCAATAAAAATAGAGCTTGGAGTAGAGATCCCAACTTGATTTTGATTATGTATGGTCGACCATACTATTTTTTTCCTGCATTCATAAGCATAGTGCCCATATCTCTTGCAATAGTGACACTGCACATTTGACTTAACCTATATCGACTGAAAAATGATTATGAATGTGCTCTTGACTATGTATTCTTCCACTTGAGTTTGATAGATGGTTGTTGTGTCATCTAGATGAACTTCTTGCTCTGCCTCTAGGGCTGAAGTTTCTCTTTGTCTTTCACAATTTCTTCATACATGTGATGAAAAAGCGTTATCTATAACTGCATGTGATTTATTCAGCCTTTGTTCGATATTTATTAGTGATGCATCCAACTCATCAATTGAAAACTGACTTCAATCCATAGTTTCTTTTATAACAACTACCAAAGGATCAAATTTTATAGGAAAACTTCTAAGTAAATTTTCAATAATCCTTCTTTCTTCAA
This sequence comes from Taxus wallichiana var. yunnanensis, assembly GCA_018340775.1. Lineage (NCBI taxonomy): Eukaryota > Viridiplantae > Streptophyta > Pinopsida > Cupressales > Taxaceae > Taxus > Taxus wallichiana. The sequence goes on from CM031237.1 coordinate 385,495,245, forward strand.
TAATATCTCGATGGGATTTGATTTGATTGACTAAACCAACTACAAAAGTAAATAATGATTCTACAGAATCTTAATCTTTTATTGACATATTTTCAAAATATCTTTGAAGTAATTGTAGCTTTGTGGTTTTTACTTTCTCTTTACCTTGATACACAACTTGGAGAGTTTCCCACACAATTTGTGCTTTATTGGTTGCTGCCACTCTAGGTAGGATGCTTTCATGCATGGTTTGATGAATAAAGAAAAGATATTTTCCATCTTTCTTTCTTAATTCCTTCAAAGTGTCTTTCTCTACATGTGATAGTTTTGTCAATATGTCAGCATCTAGATCTTATGATCTACAATTTAGTTTTTGGAGGATTTATCTTTATTTACAAGCTCTCAAATGAAGTGATATTATGTGTCAATGTGATTGGTTACTTAGTGGAGTAGAAGGTTATTTCTAAATGAATCATTGATTCATTAATTCACAAGGTTGTTGTTTCTCTTGTTTTCTCATGTTGCAAGTAGATACTCTACTTTTGAAAATGAATGAGTAAAATTGGTTTCCTCTTTGACACCCGCATAATTGTGCCTCATCCTAAGTTAAATGAATATACTTTGAACATAAATTTTTTATACCATCAATTTCTTGTGCACAATAATTGTTTGTGTATCCAACTAACTTAAAATGATTTGTGGCATTAAACAAGATACCATAGATATTTTTGTGACATGCATATCTTAGTATTTTTTTTTCCAAATTAGACATGTGATTCCATTTGTGATTCCATGCTTCTCAATATAAGAATCACACCATACATACGTGATATTGGGCCTTGTGGCCATTAAGCTCATTAGATTAGCAATAAGTGTTATATACAATGTGAGATCAAAATTTTACCTGTTATCTTCTTTATAGAGATTTAATTATGTGGCTATAGGTGTAGATGGTAGCTTGGGGTTCATCCCATAAAATCACTATAAAACATCATTTGCATAGTTAGATTGGCATATGAAAATGTCATCTTAATATTGATATACTTCTATTCCTACTTTGTATGTTAAGCCAAAATATGTGATTTCGAATTCGTTCATCATATCTAACTTGAATAAGTCCTTGACATATTATTAGGCAAAGATTAGGTCATCCACGTATAAACAAAAAAATTTGATTTGACCCTTTTCATTCATTTTTAAATAAAATGTTGGTTCATTATTACTTTTTCTAGAACCATTATGCAAAAATGAGAAGCAAATTTTTCATACAAAGCTCCCAAAGTCTGTTTAAATCTATACTTGGATAGATTCAATTTATACACCATATCTTCATGACCTCTGATTTCATATCCAGGTGGATGTTGTATATAAAAATCTTCGTTTAGAAAACCATTGAGACATGCTAATTTGAAATCCATATGATATACCTTCAAATTGTTCTAAGCTGCTATGGGTAATACGATCCGAATAATTCCTATTTGAGCCACTAGTGCAAAAGATTCATTGTATAAATTGTCATATTGTTGTTAAAATCCTTTTGCCACTAGTTTTTCCTTTTAAGTTTTGATATTTCATTTTATATTATATTTAGTCTTGGAAACCCATTCTACACCAATGACATATTTTCCTTCTAGAAGCTGGGATTAGACCCGATTGGCGTACTCACTCATGACGCCAACAAGCCGAGAGTGGTATTAATGATGGGGGATGGGGGGGCTCTCCCTCGACCCCCCATCTATCTCCCTATCTCTGCATCCTATTCCAAGCCCCCATATCTAGATAGGGCCAATTCTCTATTTGGCTAGTGGACCCCTCCGTAGATATCGGATATCCATCTATGCAACCACGGGTGGATATACTATTTTCTCTTATTCAAAGGGTCTCTGGACCCCACCCCGTATAAAGATAGGGGCCATACCCTCCCCCTATCTATATATGGCTATGGGGCTGAGGATTCTATCCTAGGTACTCGACCAACGAGAGGAGGCCGAGTCCAGCCCAAAGAGTCACTGCAATGGCCTTAGTCCTTTTCAATAAAATCTATTTCTTCATCCATGGATTTTAAGCATTCTTCATTTTCAATTGCTTCTTCAAAATAAATGGGATCAGAATTAATAAACAATGAAAAATTATAATACAACTCATCATTACTTTGAGTATTATCATAGATGTCATTTAAGCTCCTTATCTTATTTGAATTTTCTTTGTAGAAATATTTAAATGAGCTACTAATGTCGGACCAGAATTTTTGCTTCTTGGATAATTTGAATATGAAATGTGTTTTGCATGTCTTGATGCTTTACCATGTTCATAATTTGGTTGAGGGGATACACCAAGACGCGTCACTATAGAGATAGGTAGATGAGAATGGCTTCCAATACATGGAGTTTTCATTAGAGCGAGACCTTAAGAATATTTTTAATTGTCCTCGTTAAATATTACCATACCCATATTTTTTTGTCCTTATTGATCCATCCCAACCTTGTTATTCTAAGAATTCAACAACATGACTTATATTAGAACTCTTAATACTTGATAGTATATCTCGTAATTTTTGACTTCCCACCATATCCAAAAGATGCATTTCTCTCCCATATCATCTAATTTTAATTCAAGTTCCCCCTAACACAAGTGCATCTGCAAAAAAACCAAAAATTATGAAGTGAAAAACATTATTTTTTTCAATGCTCCATGCCTCGTAAGGAACTAAATCCCTTACACTTTTAGTGGGGCATCTATTCAAGAAATACATTATGCAAGCTACAATATTTGATCATTATTCATTTGAAAAATGTTTGGCCTTCAACATGCTTCAGTACGTTTCCATTATTGTTTAGTTATTCCTTTCAACTACACCATTTTGCTAAGGGGTGTACCTAGTGTGAAATAATTTGATATTCCACGGACTTTCTAGGAACTCAAAAATGTCTTTATCATGTATATTGTTCATATGTCCGATATGAAAACCTTGATATAATGACCACTTTTATTTTCAACCATGACTTTGAACTCTTTAAATATTCATAACACTTATTACTTGTGTTTAAGAAACTTAAATAATTGGTACGCTTTGACTTTTGTTTCAAAAATAAAGCCATTTTTTTGTCCTCAAATGCTAAATGAAAGTCACAAAATATAGGCTTCCACCAATTAAAGGTGTTTTCATTTTTCCACATAAGTATGGGTAAACAATTTGTAGAGAATATTTAGGTTTGTAGGAAAGTCTAAATAGGAGGGAATCAATGTGTTTTTTTCTTAAAATACAACCTCCATTTAATGGTATTTAGTTTCTTGATCACTAGTAATCTCGTAACCATATTTTTGTAAAAAAACATTATTCAATCTCAATCAATTTAGGCATCATGGCGAGTTTATTTATCTTTTTTACATGAAATTCATCTGTCAAGTTTCTATATTTTTATGCAAAACTCCATTTGTAATTATAAACATTTTCAACACATTTTAGCTATCTATTTTTTTTAGATTAAGTAATTAAGTTGGTTTTGACGAGACAAAAAAACCCCAATAACAAATGGAGAAAAAATATAACAATGAAGATCAAAAGAATTATCCTCTACCAGTGGCTAAGAAAAACCAACAAAGAACAAACACCAATGAACACGTTACAATATCAGTGCTCAAAAGAGAGACAACAACGAGCCAGGCCCAACAAAGTCAATAAAGAAAGAACTAAACAAGTCAAAATCTAGAAGCAAAAAACACCAAAATAGGAAAGGCCCTCCTAAACAAGAGAGTCAAAGCCACTTCACCTCCCACTAAGAGTAATCCTTTCTTTCATGGTCCTTCATGCTTTGAGATATAAGGCTTAAGAGGAGAATTACATATTTTTCCTTTGTTTTTTCTTTTCACGACTAGCCATTCGTCACCCTTATTAGAGTCTGCATTCTCATCAAGGTGGACTCATAGAAGAATTTCAAGAACCTCCTTATTCTTAGGACTATGAATCTATGTGGATCTAGGAGACCGATCCATAGTGGCTCCTCCCTTCTCTTTAATATGGTCTATATCACCATTACTTCGAACAACTTGCTTAGTTGGTTAGTGGAAAAGGAGTTTTCCTCACCCTTTTCTTCTTCATGAAACATGGAATTATCCACTTGGCTACCTGATTCATTTTTAGTGTCACTTTCCACAAGGCCTTTCACAACTAGGTGATCCAGATTAAAATCCTTCCACCAATAAACCTCACAATGTGACATTCTGAGGCTAAATATCCCAGAGCAATACATGTTCTGCATCTAAAAGCAAAGCCTTCGTAATCTAAATTTTGTGTCCATATTGTATCCTTGACTTTAAGCTCGATAGTGGTCGGAAAGTCAATAGTCGTGTCCATATCCACTAGTATACCGACATATATGGGGTGGTCAAAAATTTAGTTTTGGGATCTATAGCTAAGAATTGACCCAAAGTGTAGTGCCCACAAATGTTTACGCTCCAAACTATGTCTAAACACCATTATTCAACCTAGAAACATTATGAATGATATTTTTTTTTTTTTTAACAGTCAATTCTTAAATCAAATTCGTTTATTTTCAAATTAAGGTTAACAATAATCTTTAAATAAATCTAATCTAAAATACATTTCCTTTGTTAACCTTATTTAGTAATTAAATTTTCTTGCTTATTTGATTAACACCTTAATTTATGATATTTTAATTTATTTAATTAGTTCGCACTTAATAATTGAAACCTTATGAATCGGCTAAATACTCTCGAATTCGCTTTAATACAATTTATGCTAATTAAGTTATCTTATTTAATTTCTAATTAGAAGGTCATAGTCATTTAAACGTATATTAAATAATTTCATCCTTCCTTAAATTATAAATTTAATTACTCAATATAAATATTGTTTTCCAAGTAAATTTGATCAATTCCTTAGAATAACATCAAATTTAAAAATAACATAACAACCTTCTCAAGGACGTTAATTAAATTAATTTTCTTAACCATATTTAAATATTCTCCTAACACATAATTACTACATAGCTCTCTTTATTTTATTTTTTTTTTTTTGAAATATGATAGTTTAATGGAATTAAAATTCCCTAAATTTTCTCTTAAATACAAATTGGAAATTTACAAAGATTTTTAGTGTGTTAAATTTGACGGCCAAATGACCGTCACAACAGTCCTAGAACAGGGCATGATGATGGCCATATGAACGTCAAATTTAAGATGGATATAAAAAAATTTTGTACGCAGAATTTTCAGATTTTTTAAATTGTTGTCCATTCATGAGAATTTAATATTTGCATTTCCAAAGTGAAATAATTTTTATTGTATGATTTAGCATATTAAATGCTTCATGTAAAATCCGAGTTTAAACATGCCCACAGGGTAATTTACTTGTAAAAAAACCATTCATTTGATCATTTAGAGTTTCCGACAGACTCACCATGAAAAAACATAATGATTTCTTTTCCATATTTATCATTCAATTACAAGTACATTATTTTACAAATAAATAAATAAATGCAAGTATTACAATCCTCCATTCGATGGTAGGAGAAATATGATAATGGTTACAAGAAAGTTTCTCTTCTTTTCTTCATTACAACATATATTCATCCTTTTATCAATTCCCAACTTCATAGTTTTTCTCCTTCATCTTTAAACACAAAAACAAGAAGGGTGAGTAGGCAACGCTCTCCACCCAACCATAATTCCAATGAGGAGCAGAAGCCATCCTCCTCACTAGCCCCCGAGCCCCAACAGTAGAGAATCAAGGAGTTGATACAACCAATGGTAACTTTCATAAATGCTTCCACAATACAACACACATGCCAACAATATTCTAATACACGTCCAAGCACATAACATCACCAAAAGAATACAAATCTTCCAAAACAAAGCTTAAAATCTTAAGCCAAGGGAGCAAGGAAATATGGGGAATTCACTTATGCCTCCCAATAGGTTAAGTGCCCAACTTAAATGCCTCCAAAATTTTCTTCCACACGATAACCAAACTCTTATCCCTCCCTCAAACTCTTATCTCTCCCTCATACTCTTATCACTCCCTCAAGTATTTCTTACAAGATAAGTAAAACTCTCTTATCTTAAAAGGCGGGACACCCAACCCAAACTCCCTCCAAAATATGCAAACAATACTCTTATCCCTCCCTCAAAAGATCCCCATATTCCTTCTCCTACACCATTCTTAAGGCCATTCTACCCAAGTCCCAAACAAACACACAAAAACATTCATTTTACAAACAACATACATATAATAAAATGAAATTGCAAGTTTTAAGTTCCTACCTCACCATTACAAGAAGCTTTGATCCAATACCGAAATACTAAGCTCCTTCCAAGCTTAAGCTCAAATCCAAACAAGCTCCAAAATCAAAGCAAGCAACTCCAACCAAATCTCAAAAATAGAAGTGTATCTCCAAATCGAGTAAACTCCCCCCCCCCCCAACACTCTAAAATGACTCCATTAAATAGAAAAAGTGGAGAGGAGGGTGAGGTGGCTCCATGTAGGATGCCACATCACTTCCCTCCAATTCTACCTTCTAAGTCAAAAACAAATCCAAGAGTCATAAGTGGGTGGGTGAAGATGTGACAAATTTCTTCCACCACAAAACCCACTACTCCCATTTTCTAAGGACACAATTTGGAGGGTAAGTCAAAAAGGTGACATTGATTTCCCATTTTCATTTAAAAATACATAATTAGGCCTAATTTTGACCCCTCATGTCATATGTATGATGGGTGGGTGAGAATAAGAGGTGTGGGACAAACTTATCTTGTCCCACAAACCTCCAAAATGACTCCAAAGTCAAAATTTGGGATTTGAGGGATGAGTTGGGTGCACAATAGTCAAATCAATAGAATCCAAATCAAATCAAAAGATCACAAGTAAAACCTACCTCCATTAAATGCCCATTTGTCACATGTAAAAATACTTTAATTAGAGTGATTAATAAACATAAATAAGAGCACACTAATTAGCAATAATAAAGTGAAATGCAATTCAATAATAAATCTCATGCTCCACAAGTAGAAGGAAAAACAAAATAAACAAAAAGGAAAATATTCAAAGCCCATTGTCACATTTTGAGGTAAACCCCAAATGGGAACCTCCTAAAAACATATCAACACACAACAATATAACAAAAAAAAAAGATGCCACGGTGACCTTCGTTACATCCATCCAATATTCTTCTTTGGTTAGTCTCCTAACCCCCTCTTGTTTGTTGTGATATAGTTTCCTGCAAAAATCAAACAATACCTCTTCGGCCTCGTGGCCACATCAAATACTTCAAAATAAAATACATGAATATTCATCAATAAAAATCATCATATCAAGTAAATATATCATCATCAAATCTAAGCAATGTTATCAATCATTTACATTTTTCTAACATTTGAATTATATCATTTCTACCAACATTAATCAGATCACAAGACTAGTCCACAATCAAAACATAATCAATACATCAAGGATATTGAGTTCCAGTACATATATGAAATAACAACACCTCATCATCGTCAATACAAAAAAATATATATCCATGACTTTAAGGGTTCATTAAAAAAACCATAAAATGAGTCACAACATCTATAGTCTCTAACAGTAGTCTATCAAAAGATCAAATGAGATCCAAGTCTCAAATCAACAGTGTTTAAAATCATAGTAAGATAAGTGTCGAAGAGGAGTGGGCATTACATCCCCCTCCCCTTAGACTTGACTTCCTCCTAGAAGTCACTGAAATAGATGTGGAAATGTTTCTCTCAAAGGTGTGGCATCCTCCCACGTAGCTCCTGTCTCATCATAACGATCCCATTGGACATGCACCTGATCAATTTCATGCCCTCGAATGCCCAGGGTCCTACACTCTAAAATGCACATGGGTTCCACCATCACCTATCCTTTGATCATGCACCTGCAATGCGGTCCAATCCAATACATGAGAAGGATCTAGTATGTATCTCCTAAGAACATAAACATGGAACACATCATGGATACGAGACAATTTGGGTGGTAAGGCTAAGAAGATACATGACCGATCAGCTCCAAGACCTCAAATGTTCCTACAAATCTCAAAGATAACTTAGAGCCTTTTCCGTAACGGATGGGGCTCTTGTGAGGTCTGACTCTAAGAAAAATTTCATGCCAACTTCAAAACTATGGTCAACTCTCCTCTGATCTGCATACTTCTTCTATCTATCTTATGCCTCCTGCAACCTTTGTTTGATCAAGATAACTTGTTGTTCCATATCCTATAACATTGTTGGCCCAATAGTCACCCTATCCTCTAGCATGTCCCAGCTCAAAGGAGTCTGCACTCTCTTCCATATAAAGCTTGAAACGGTGCCATGCCAATAGAACTTTGAAAGCTATTGTTATAAGAAAACTCAACCAAGTAAAAATACTCCTCACATCTTGACTAATTATCCATGACATACATCGAAGCATGTCCTCTAAAATTTGGTTCACCCACTCTATTTGACCATCTATCTCTGGGTGATAGGCTGTGCTAAAATTGATATGCATCCCCAGGGAAAGCTGCATAGTAGTCCAAAAATGTGATGTGTACAAGGGATCTCGGTCACTAGATGATCTTCTACAGAATCCCATGCAATCACACTATCTCATCCAAATACACTCATGCCATTGCATTGGTTGTATAGGTGGTCTTCACCGGAGAAAAATGAGCCACCTTCGTCAATTTATCCATCGTGACCATGATGGCGTCATGGTGATATCTCGACATAGGAAGTCCTACTATGAAATCCATGGAAATGGTATCCTATTTCCACTCCGGTATAGCATGCGGGTAAAGAAGGTCAGTTGGATGTTGATGCTCGGCCTTCACCTTCTGACACTCCAAACAACGAGACACAAATCGAGCTATATCTCTCCTAAGACCTCTCCAATAAAATACTTGTCTTAGCTTGGCATGCATCTTCTTCACCCCTAGATGGGCTGAATAAGGTGCACGATGTGCCTCTGCTAGAATTACCTCCCTCAAATATCCATCCCTAGGCACATATATATGAACTCTGTATCTGAGGATTCCATCTGAATCTAGTGTCAATTCCTCAAATTTACCCTCAAGGGGTATTTGGGACTCAATCTCTTCTCTAGTTGATAGGTAGAAGTTGTCGTGAGGAAGTTGCTGCAATATCTTGCTCCGCAAGTCTATATTAACTGAAGTAGCCATAATTACATGTAGCTGATGACTCAAAGCATCTGTAACCACATTCTCCTTTCCTTTTACATGCTCAATCTCCATGTCATACTCACATAACAGCTCCATCCAACATCGTTGATGGGCATTGAGATTAGGTTGTGTGAAGAGGTGTCAAAGGCTCAAATGAGCTGTCCTAAGAATAAACCTCCTTCCTAAATTGGTGCCACCGCACTAAGGCATGTACCACTGCTGTAAGCTCAAGGTCATGAGTCGGATAATTGAGTTAATAATCTTTGAGTTTGTGAGACTCAAAGGCAATAACACGACCATCCTGCATCAAGACTCCTCCTATCCCTACCAATGAAGAATGTGCAAACAAAGAAGTTCCTTTATGGGTCTGGCATAGATAAAATAGGAGCTGTAGTTAGGCAATCCTTTAGAGTCTTGAAGGCATGCTCACATTTATCTAACCAAATAAACTTCTTCCCTTTTCGTTGAAGGGAAGTGATGGGATGAGCAATACGTGAGAAGTCCTGAACAAATCTCAAGTAATATCCTGCCAATCCCATGTATCTGTGTACCTCGGTCACACTAGTTGCACTGGCTAACCAATAATAGCTCTAATTTTGGAAGGGTCAACTATGATGCCTTCGCTAGATATGATATGACCTAGATTTTAAACCTCTGTTTGAAAGAATGCATACTTTTCCATGATCCCATATAGTTGTTGTTCTCGCAGACACTGCAGAACCTGTCGAAGGTGCTGTGCATGCTCCTCATGCGTTCGTAAGTATATTAATATGTCATCAAGAAATATGAGCATGAAGTGTCCAATAATGTCTTGAATACCCAATTCATTAAACTCATGAATACCACAGGAGCATTCGTCAAACCGAATGACACAACTAAAAACTCATAGTGGCCATATCTCATGCGGAAGGTTATCTTATGCATATCTACCTCCGCAATCCTCAGCTGATGATAACCAGACTTAAGATATATCTTGGAAAATATTGTTTCCCCCTTCATCTGATCAAACAAATCATTAATGCGTGGAAGGGGGTAATGATTCTTAATTGTTACTTTGTTTAGTTGTCTGTAGTCAATGCACAATCTCAAGGATCCATCCTTCTTCTTTACAAAAATTACTGGTGTACACCAAGGGGATACACTAGGATGGATTAGACCCTTCTCGAGTAGGCCCTCAAGTTTCAACTTGAGCTCACAAATCTTAGGTTAGTCATCCTATATGGCACGCGTGAGATAGGCTCTGCTCCAAGAATCAATTCTATGTGAAAATCTATCTCACGGGGGAGGTAGACAGGTAACTCGCCAGAAAGATATCTGAAAACTCTTGCAAAATGGGGTGATCATCTTGTGAGGGCCCACTAATATCATCCTCTAACTTGTCACTAACCGTAATCACATATAGCTGACATCCCTGACGTGCACACCACTTTAGTTGCATTGCAGATATGGTGCGAATGGATATGGATTTACTAATTCCAACTATCTCTAACTCAATCCCCAAATCATCGACACAACATATCATTTTGTTGTAATAATCTATTTTAGCTTTTGTATAGATAGCCATTCCATACCCAAGATAACTCCATAAGAACCCAACGGAAGGATGCGAAGATCCAAGGTTGTGGTGAAGTGTCCTAGGTTAACTACACATTTCTTTACTAAGGAGTCCACTGAGAGCTTAGTTCTAGAAGTCATCTCAACATCCCAACTATGTCCTTTCCTATCTACCACCATCTTGCATCGCTCTACTAATGATGGAGAAATAAAGGAATCAGAAGAACTGAATCAAACAAGATAGAGGTAGAAATACCACCGATGCTACCTAAAGTTTCATCCCCTCTATGCATCAAATCTTTTTCAGGTCTAAATGTTGGATGGGTTTTTTGATGTGGTTGATGTGGTGGCCTGAAGGAAGACTGGGTTGAACGTTTCGCTGTAAGGAGGAGCTTTCCTTCGATCGAGTATTTTTGAGATCAACATTCATTTGGGTCTCCATTATTTCATTATAGTATTGCTCCTCCCTTAACTCCAGGTCTGAACGTTTCTTGATTTTGGGTATTCGAACTTCATTTCGGCCCAATTTTGGACTTTTCCTTGAGGGTTTACTGAATATCTATGGCTCGGACTTGGTCATCTCAAGTTGAACCTTGTTCTGAGCTTTCTCTCCTTTATCTAAAATTTAATGATTCATATTAATGTTTTTATTAATTATCAAGATCTGTACACACTCTTATAACGTAACTTGAATATGATTTTAATGGGAATAACAAGCTCTAAAATATAGTAATGTTTCTTTGATTTGTATATGTGTGATTTTTCTGATTCAAAGTTCCCCACCTGAGTTTATGTCCTGAATAATGTGTCAAGCTATTTTACTTGCTACTTGGATCCACTCCTTATAAAATTATCCATGGAATGTAGGTTGTGGAACTTTTTGTTTGTAGGAAAAGGCCTCCTTCTTATATGGGTATTCAAAATTTTCATTTTCTTTCTTGATTCTGTCATTAGTTTTTGAAAAATAGAAAGGCCTTCTAAAGGATTGAGATTTACTTCTTGTTACTTAAACACTGAGCTCCCTGCTTCTGACCAGACTTTATACTTTTAGCATTTCATCCTTCTATAGATTCCTTTACCTCAATGTTTAGCACCTTGGGTTTTGCACTCTGTTTGTGTTTTTGGTGTCTTCCATAATCAAGAAGATATCTTTAATTCTTTATGTATTTCCCTAGTTCAGTTTAACCATGAATCTTGTATTTAAGTTAGTTCTGAAGTATAATTTAGCATGTTGTGTACTTTGATTTGCTTCTAGTTCTGTTTAACCATGAATCTTGTAGGTGCTTTTTGGAAGTTACAAGCAATTCATCTGTTCTGAAACTATAGATAACTTTTATCTTTGTAGTTGTAAATCTTGCATTCAATTTTGATCTCTGAAGCTTGTTTCTCTCAGATAGAGGGTTTATTTATTTTATAGTAACATTTCTAGCATTCGAAAAAATGTAAAATGTTGATTTTTCATGGTGAAGCCCTTGCAAATTTTTTCCAGAATTCTATCTTCCATCCATTTCCAGCATGGACATGTTCCTTTCCTGCAAGTTTCCCTCTATTCTAAAAATTTGAGCTCATGAAGACTTGTAGCTTAATCTGGTCTTTGCTTGTATGGCTACTATATGATGATCATTCATGCACTTTGTGTCTTCTATAGCTTACTTTAAACTGTTCCTGTATCTACTTTTAATGTCATCATGAGATAGATTCTTTTTTCCCGTAATGGATTCTCGCTTATGTTGTAGATGAGTACTACCTTGCTTGAGTGAATGTACTTCATTGATATTCTATTAATTTTGTGCTCTCATATCTAGTTTATTTTGAAAACTGCAACTTAGAAAAGCTGAAATTTGTAAGATTGTCTTGGAATTTCAATCCACTTCAGTTGTTTAAGTTATAAATAATTCTTTTTTGCATTATATATTGTATTTCCTTTCATTACAGCTTTGATATGTATGCTGAAAAATCTGAAATGTTGATTTAATAAGGTGAAGCCCTGTTCAAAAAATTTCAAAATCTTCTCTCTCATCCTATTTCAGCTGTAATCCTTTTTGCTTTTAGCTTCAGCTTGTTGAAATATGATTCTCCCTCTTCTTTGCAAACTGAAAAAAGGTACTTCTGTCTTCCATTCTCTCTTCTGAGCTCTAACCTCTTCTATTTACAGAATGTTTAATGAATTTTTAGTTGCACTTTTCCTTATTCTTAGCATGTACTTATGACTTATTTATTTCTTTCTTTGGCTGCAACCTGTACCTGCACACTTAGGAAAATAGTTAGGAAATATTTAGGCTTTTTGGCCTCTCTTATGTCCATGTTTTCTTCTTTCTTTTCACTTTCTTCTTTCTAAGTGATTAAAGCATGCATGCAGTTTTCCTTCAAGTAGAATACATCTCCTTTTAGGGAAGATTCATATGCACAAAGTAGGATAGTGTAGGAATATGGTTTGATCCCTGAGCTTGTAACTGATGGTTGACTTATTTTTGTTTTTAGGTACCATGACTTGAGGATGAAGGAGTTGGCAAGGAGATGCTCTACATAACAAAGAATATATAAGGAAATTATGGGTTCACCCTCATACTCATTTGCTTTCTCCTTCATGCATGTGTATCTTTCTTTTCAGTAGCTGTACTTTACTTTTAGTTACATCCCATGGCTTGTGTGGGAAACATTTGACTCTCCTTATGAATAAAACATTAAATTCTTTAAATGAGTTGTATATCTCTTTCTTGCATTTCTATTTTTGTATGTATTGTATAATGAACTAAAAAAATTAGTAACATAATTGAATGTCTTAATCATAAAGGAAATAACATTGAATATAACTTGTAACATTCAAGAATGAACTCGATTTTCAGGATCTGTACTTATGTTTGTTATTCCAAAACTTTACTCTTCACTTACTCAGTAATTGGACATCCTCATCAAGAAAATACAACTGTCCTTTGGGGCTTGTGTTCTTTTCTTTGAGGATGGTCATGAAATTGTAGACTATATGATCTGTTACATTTTGTAACAAAGCACACATAGCTGGAGATTTCATGTAATATTTTAAACAAATCAACGAAGAATGACATAATCTCGATGTGATCTCGTCTAGCTTAGGTATACTTCACCAAAGTTATCCATCTTAATGAAGTTTTGAGTTGCTTATTTTTACACAAGTGCAAAAATTTTCAACATCTTCCCTAGGTGCTCTAGTGTTTCGTATCTTGTAGACCCTAATGATCCTCCCATGGACTATTGAGTCATTGCAGATGAGATTTAATTGACTAAGATCTCGGTGGTGCATGTGTCCTAACAGGTCCTCTAGGAGCAGGCCCCATACTTCGTCCCCTCTATGCATCAAATATTTGTTGAGGTCTAAATGTTGGATGGGTTTGTTGATGTGGCTGATGTGGTGGCCTGAAGGAAGACTGGGTTGAACCATTTTCGCTGCAAGGAGGAGCTTTCCCCTTCGATCGAGTATCTTCCATAGGTTTCCCTTGTGCTTTGCAAAGGCACACAATATATAGCAAAAATAAAATTCACCCTCTTCCTAAAAATAGCCTAAGGCTTGTACTCACCCATGCATTCTATTATTATTCTTTATTTAATAATAGATAAAGGAATAAAAATAGAGCATAATTACAAATAGGTATTATTAGTCTTAATTATAATACGGTCAAACTGGTTCTATTTTTAAGAAGGGAAGGATGAATAATTTGCTAAAAATAAGATTTCTTACTAGGCAAGTCTCTCTCCATGAACATGTAACTCTATCTTCTTCTCTATTATGTCCTGTTGTGAAGGCATACAAAAATACTCCTGTGTATTGAGCAAAAATTACATTAATTGCAATACTTTACGAAATAATTCATCCAAATATCCATTTGGTGGGGACCACCCTTATCTCTGATGTTGACATCTCCTTCAAAATGGTCACATGAGTGACACTCTGCAAATCAATTCTAACTCCTTGAAGTGGGGACCACCTTCACACTACCATACTCGGCCACCTTTGTAACGAGTACTATAGTATATAGTTGCCACCCCATAGTTGTCGGCCTTGGCATATTTCAAAATTCACCTTTTCGGTGATAAGCATGTATGATGGCATTTTGCATTATTTGGAAATGACTATAGTTTGGACTTTGAAAGTCAATGCAATGATAATTTGATTGGTGACGTGGGTTGGCCCCCCTTCCCATAGTGAATCACCACTTGGTAACTTTTTCGGTGGCTTATGTAACTCAAATTGATTTTGTGTTGATATTTGTTGATCATTCTAGGCCATTAATCTGTGTCCTTTTTCATCTTCGGTCATCGATCTTGATCATGCGATTTAGGGTTTCAGTAGTGGAGGCTTTGTCTTGTGGGAAATTTTTGGAACTTTTAACCTTTTTTCAAAAAGTTTCAAAATTCATATATCCTTGGCCTCCACTTTTGTTGTAATGGTGACACATGTACTTCTCGGGCCTACGGGCCTATGGACAAAAGCTTGGAAATTTTAAATTTTTGAAAAAGGTTTCAAAACTTAAAAAGGGCCTAACCCCAAATTTTTGCTTCTATTATGGTGATGACACATGTCCTTATCGGGCTTGCGGTGGAAGTTTTACAATTTGAAAATTTGGCAATTGAATAAGTTGGTCAATAACCGCCATTTCGCTTGGACTACTTTGCATTGATTTTGATGATCCATTTGTGATCGTTGATCTATTTACTTGTTGATTTTTTATCATTGATCTTCAAAGCATGATTTTAGGGTTTCTGCCATGTCATAAATGCATTTTAACCATGGTTTGCATTGTTCATAGAGCTTGATCTTTGGCCTTTGATCTATGTACTTGTCATTTTTGATCGTTGATCTTTAAATTGTGGTTGAATTCTACTAATTCATCTCTTGAGTTTTCATTGTAAGATCAATTCAACCCTAAACATCATTTCATTTGGACTTTCACTCTATGGGCGAATCCCTAGAAAAATTTTCTTCAACGCCATTATTCTAAGCATTCGATCTCGGCTTTAAGCATTTCCCTAGCCTGTGGGGCCTTTGTGACTTTGTATCTGGTATATTTGAAGTCATTCTTCTTATTTTTGAGCTCTGTGTGGGAATGTGAAGGTAGCCGACATTATTGTTCTTTAGACTCTGATGGTCTATTGGAGTTCTGTGAGGGTTTTGAAGAAGACCTATTCGCCATTGCTGAACTTGGTTCTCTTTGGTTCTTGATTTCTGCGAGTTAGCAGACATGGTTGAAATCTTCAATCTCATTTGGTGTAATAAGGTAAGTGACTTTTGAATACTGGTTTGGGCCAGATTTATCTTGAATGGGTGTTGTAAAAGAAGAACTTTTGTTCACTTGAAACTGGTCTATATTTTATTATCATGATCTCTGTAATTCTTCTGTTAGCTTACCTTGAACAGTTGTGAAGGGTTTGTTGGATGATTTCCATTCTGGGTAATTTTCATCTGTCATTTTTTAGAGATCCCTAGGTTTGACTAACTTGGAGAGTTAGATAAGGGTTTTCCCAGTCGAGTTCTGAAAAATGACCATCATTCGGGCTTATGGCGTTCCATTTTAACTCTGCCACCATTGTTGAAATCTAAACCTCTTCTGCTCTCTGGAAGCTTTGCATTTTCTGTGCTCAAAATCCATTTGGGTTCCATTTTCATCATAACCTTGCTCTGCCCTTAACTCCAAATCTAATGTTTTTGATTTGGGTATTTGTGTTTCACACACTGTAGTGTCTTTGATTCAAATTTTGAGCTCAGGTAGACATGCTATCAAGATTAAACTCTATGGGTGAATGTTTACCCTTCTCCACCGAGACTGTTTCCCTGTACCTTGAGTCATAATAATAATAATAATTGATGGGTACCTCAAATCTGTTGGATTTTCTTTTCAGACTAGGGAAATATTTTTATTTGGGTTCAAAGTGCTAGCCCATGTGGTAAGTTGCATATTTTATCTCTGACATTTTGATTCGAACCTGATCTACTGACACCCATTCATGGGTTATTCGAATTTGATCAGATCGCACTCTTCTCGATATTTGTTTCTATAGAGGCTTTGTATGTACTTTGTTTTCCTGTGGTGGACATAAAGTAATTTCTTCATTCTGGATACTTACTTCCGCCCCTTCTCTATATGAGTTATTTGTGCTTTAACCTCAGGAAAACTGTTATTTCATTTGCATTTGTTGAGAATATTGTAGAAATGATGGTTATGATTTTTCTGCAAATATAGGTTCTATATATTACTTCAGGTCTGTTCTAAAATCCTTGGCTCAATTTTTGTATTCTGGAGAATCCATTTATAATTCATTGTTCAGGATCAACTTGATTCTTTGAAAATCTGTAGCACCCCTTTGAGAATACTTGCTTTAATCCTTTTCAATCTGAGATCACTTGAACATTGAAATTCCCCATGAGATGAGTGCTTGAATGCAATTGGTTTATCGTACTGTAACTTTTGTAATATTGGTGGCTTCGTAAATTTTCTTGGTGTTTCCCCTTTGGCTCAAGACACTAATAATTCATTATTCCTTTGATTGTTCTCCTGAAATGATGATAGTTGTAGCATGCCTTTTGTATTTAAGATTTGTAAGTTGTGCTTATCTCAATGCTAAACTGAAAACTAGTGCTCTAAGATGAGTAAATATGGATCTTCTGATCTTCTATTTTATAATCCCTCTATTCTAGAGCTCTGTTAAAATACCAAAATCTCATTTCCAAAATAATTCCATCATTATTTTCCTTGTCCTTCAGAACTAGAATAGTGGTCTTGCTTTGATGGTTACCTTGAATTATTGCACTACTTATTATGAAAACACCATCTTTGAACTTGGTGAGCTTTGAATGTTTCTAAAAACTTTATCTATTGATTTGCTTGATTATATCAATGTTCTTGAGTGTCCGAAAATAATGTATCTCTTACTCTTGAAAAAAATGCTATAGGATGGCTCCATTTGTAAAATTATTAGCTTGACTTTGATTCCTCACTTTTTTGTAATTCTGGATTGGACATATTATTTCTAGAAAATCTTTTTCACAAATTCCTATATGTTGAACAATTTAAGTTTTGTTGAAATAATGTAGTTCCATTTCTTTTCTACTTCAATGCTATGTTTGAGCTTCATTACAACTTTATATGTATGCTGGAAATTTTGAAATGTTGATTTTACATGGTGAAGCCCTGGCAAAATTTTTCCAGAATCTTATCTTCATTACTTTTTCTGCATGCACTTATGACTTGTCTATTTTTCCTTGGCTGCAACTTGTACCTGCACACTTAGGAAAATAGTTAGAAAATACTTAGGCTTTTTGGCCTCTCTTATGTCCATGTTTTCTTCTTTTCTTTTCTCTTTCTTCACTCTGAGTGAGCTATGCAATCTGATCTTTGAGAAAGCTATATCTCCTATTTCTTAGAGATCCATATGCATGAATTAGGTAGTGTAGGAATATGGATTAACCCTGAGCTCTTTATTGATGATTCCTTTCTTTTACTTTTTAGGTACCATGCCTTGAGGATGAAAGGAGCTGGCAAGGAGATGCTCTACACAACAAAGAATATACAAAGGAAATGATGGGTTCACTCATATTCCTTTGCTTTCTATTTCATGCATGTGTACCTCTTTCTTCAGTAGATGTACTTTACTTTTTAGTCACATCCCACGGCTTGTGTGGGAAACATTTGACCTTCCTTGTGAATAAAACATTGAATTTTGTAAATGAGTTGTATATTTCTTCCTACATTTTAGCTTTTTTATGGATTGTATGATGAACTAAACAACTTAGTCATTTAATTGAATGTGTTAATCATGAAGGAAAGAACATCAATGAGAACCTGTAACATTTAGTAATGAACTCTGATTTTTGTAATCTGCACTTATGTTTGTTGTCCCAAAACTCAACACTTCACCTACTTTGTAATTTGGTGTCTTCATTAAGACAACACAATTGTCCTTCGGGGCCATTGTGTTCTTTTGTTGAAGGTATCATGAGATCACAAAATATGTGATCTGTTACATTTTCTAATAGCACACATAGTTGCAGATTTCAATTAATCTTATAACTAATTCAGTAGTAACAAATGATATCAAAACTTCCTTAACTTAGGTATAATTCACCCATGACTTTCATCTTAACGACGAAGTTTCGAGTTTCCCATTTTTTCACAAGTGCAAAAATTGTCAACAGTCAAGTCAGGGGATGAACCTTTAGATTGCACCAAGTTTCCCAAGAAAAGATATAATACCATACTTGTCCGATGGCGAAGCATTTCTAACATAGCCGTGGATTTTGGCCAGTCAACATCAATTCCTCATGAGGAATAATGTAACCCAGGAGCTTTCTACCTGTTACACTGAATACACATTTCTCTGGATTCAATGTAATTCCATACTCAATCAAGCATGAGAGAATGATACAAAGCACCTCTAGGTGATCACAACACTTCTGGCCTTGGTCAGCATGGGTCATCCATGTAGGATTCCACAATATTATGAATAACATCATGGAGGCCATTACTCATTGGTATGTAGCACAAACATTCTTAAGACCAAATGGCATGATGACATATCAATAAGTTCCCCAAGGAGTTATAAATGTAGTTTTAGCTTGATCCTCGGTAGAGGTTTTGATTTGATTATATCTCGAAAACCCATCCATGAGGGACAACAACTCAAATCTAGCCATTACATCGACGATAACATCAATGGATGGTAGCAGGAAATCATCCTTGGGACAAGGCTTGTTGATTTCCTATAAGTCTATTCAAATATGAATCTTTCCATTTTTTTTAAAATGGGGACAATGTTAGATATCCATTGTGAATAATCAACCGGCTTGATAAATCCTACTTGGAGAAGCTTCGTTACTTCTTCTTTTACCATAAGGGCTACCTTTACCTTCATAGGTCTTGATTTTTGATTAATTGGTTTGGCATCTGGCTTAGTAACGAGATTGTGAACTGCAATGTGTTGTGTAATTCCCATCATTTCCTTATAACTAAATGTGAAGGCTTTTCAATGTTTGTTAAGGACTTGGGTAAGAATTTCTACCTCCTCTGGAGTTAAAGAGGAACCTAGTTTTAAGATTTTTGGTTTCTCCTCCATTCCAATGTTTATATAAATTGTTTGCTCAATTAAGGAGGCATTACCCTCCTCAAAATCAAGTGGGGCTAGCGGAAACTCCAAGTCCCCTTCCTCTTCTACCTCATCAATTTCAAGACCTCTTCCGGAGATGACTCAATCATTGGATTCCCAAAATAAGAGGAGGAATGCAGAATTAGGGAAAATTCTACCTCTTAACAAGTAAGATGTAATTCCACCAAAGAGTTTAAATAAGCTAAAGTTGACTCATCCCCAACAATAGGGTCTGAAGATTCAAACTGGCCCTCAACTTCCACGTATGTCAACATTGATGCCACTAGCGCTTTACGAATCAAGGATTCAGCGTGAAGTGAAACCGTAAAGTTGGTGTCCTCTAAATCATTACTATGGGTGAAGTATGAGGCAAAAGTCACTATAGAGTCTACCGTGAAGGTTCTCTTCACATGGAACTACCTTGATTGATATGAAATCAAACCCCTTAGTTAGGTCTAACATAGAAGTTTTATAGCGCTATAAGTGTTTAGCCCTATTCTCGTATACCTCAGATACCTGATTTGTGACTAGATGTGAATCACCCAACACCCTACTATTGAGGATTCCCATTCTCTTGGCTATAATGAGACCTAATACAAGAGGTTCATACTCAGCCCCATCGTTTGTGCATTCAAAATTCAATTTAAAAGCAAAGGGTAAAACCCTTCCTTTTGGCAAGGTAAGGATTGCACCTGCCCCGACACTGAAGCGACACTTGGCCCCATCAAAGTGGAGAGTCCAACAATTACTCAGAAAGACAGATGTTGAGTCATCCTTTGTAAGATCTTATTTTATTTCAGTTACATCTACCATGCAAACCTCATCTGCTAGAAGGGAACTAGGTCCCAAAGCATGTCCCATACCCATGGAATCGAAGGGAAGAAGGATAGGCAAATCCTTTTCTAATAGTTCAACAATATTTGTTGTAGTTCCTAGCGAAACTATCTCTACAAAAATTCTTTCATCCTTGAGGGCCGGAATACCCTCGATTAAACCTGTAACCTCTAATTCCATTGTGGGAACCATATTTTCTTCTGGTAACATGCTTACCGGTTTGTTTAACTTGTTGGTGGGAAGCTCGAATTTAGAGTGGACCCCTGGCCTTTTCTTCAAGTTGGCTAGATGTATGTCAAAGGGCTTTCAATCACCCTGAGCAACAAAGACTTTCCCTAAATAAAGGAATCTGACTTCTTGTAATAGGGTGGATGGGATTGCTTTCATACGGTGTATCCAAGGGTGACCAAGAATCATATTATAGTTGGTTTCCCGATCTATAATATAAAACTCGGTAAGCATCATATTAGGTCTAAGAGTGACTAGTAATACTATGGTCTCGATCGAGGTCACCTTGAGACTATCATAGGCTCTTAATGTGTTTTGCGTCAAGGAGGAATTAGTCTCCCCATATCCTAACTTCTAAAAAAAAGAGAAGGGGACGATGTTAACTTCTGCCCCATCGTCAATCATTGCATGCTTCACGTAGTTATTATAGATCCAAACTTGTAAAAATAGGGCTAGATCACCTCTACGAGCTATTTTGGCATCCATAGGCATCTTGCTTATGTCAAATACAAACCCAATATACCTTTTGGGCTGCCCTAGAGGGAAAACGTCAAAGTCTATATGGTTTATCTACACCTCCAGTAGTAGGGTAACGTTAGCCAAATGGCCAAGAGGCGAGTGCTTCTAAGAGAGCGTCTCGATGAGCATGAGAATTCTTCAGTAGATATAAGAAGGAAATGTGTGAAAAGGTCTTGGTTAGATCACTGATTAAGTCATAAGCCCCTACTAGCTTGCTTAACATGTCATGATCATTATTCAAGACAACTGGGTAAATCGAGATCAAATGCAATGAAGAGTTTCTAGATCTTGTTTCAACGTTAATTTGGCGTCCATCGTCCAACTCAACTAGACCTACGATCTTCATTTATGGTGACCATCCAAAGGAGGTGCCACTGTGGGTTTGATGAAGTTGAGGCTTCATGATCATGAGTGATCTAAAAATGGTACTTAATTTTTTTTGAAGTACTTAGAAAATTTCCAGATTTTGAAATTTCGGACTCAACATTGATGTTGAGTTAATTTGATCCAGTTTTTAGGTGTCTTGAAACCCAAATCCTCAACTCTTCCAAAATGAACAATTAATCCGATTTTTCAACTTTAAGTGAATCGCTTGAATCTAATACAAATCCATTTTACTTCACAGTTGATTTTTAATCATACACTCAAACTGACATTTGAATCTAAGATGATAAGTGTATTCAAATCTTGTTGTGGGTTATGGATACTGAAAGTTCCTTCAATCCATTTACTCCAGTTTTATACTTATTTTATCAATTAATAAAATTAATCCAATGATGAATTTCAACTGATAAAAATCTTTTAAAAACTGAAATGCACAAATCCACAGAACAAGAAATTGATAACGGAGTTCACCTAAAGGCTACATCTCCGGATTCACAAAAAGTGAATCGATCCATTAAACATCCAATGAAGTACAATATCCCTTCAATATTGACTTAATAGACCTTTATACCTGCAAATGAGCTGATTCAAACCTCATGGAACTCTGCAATTTACCATAATCATTCCCAAGTTCATCCGTGGCTCCTACAGTATTTCTTCTGTTTGTTCCCTGTGTAAATACGTTCAAAAAAATGTCTACAACTTGAAATATACAAGACCTATACAAATAAAGTTTACATTTCTATAAAATATAGGAAATTATTAAAAACTTCCCTTTTTACTTCATGGTCTGATTCGGATCAGAAGTGGATGCAAAATACAGATCTCTGCTTGCCCTCATGTACATTCGTGAAACTACGATGGAAAAACACCACAAAAAAATATATAGCACTTCATGCAAAAACATTACCTTTCTGGAAATATATTATAATTTTGAACAACTTTTATTTTTACACTAATTCCTAATTCGAACCATAAGTGCCTCGAAAATTGTGATCTCTGCAAACTGGTCCTTCGCTGTCCCTCCTTCCAACCTACCAAAAGCTTCCTTTAAATAGATGTGATCTCCTTCTCTATCACTTGCTACAAAGTGGTGGCTTGGTAAGGCTGATTACTATTTGGAAAGGGTTCAAATCCCCCTTTCATAGGTTTAGGAGCCCAATTTAGCCATTGACCCCACGTTTGGTGGGAAAGAGATAAGATAAGCCTTAAAATAGCTTTTTTGGCCACAAAATCCTCCTTATACCATGGGATTTGAATTTATTCACATGGAATGGATTAAATAGATTTTTAAAATTATTTTTTAAATATAAATCCACTACAAACCTGCCAAGTGTCACGCCCATAATACGCCATTTGTCCACGTTAGAGTGTGCCACGTCATCATTTGACCGCAACATTGACTATGCATATCTTTCGCATACGAACTCAGATTTGGTCCATTCAAAATGCGTCGGAAAGCTTGCGATGAGCTCTATACCATGGAAATGATTTTGAAACATTACAGTACCATCCATTTTTCCTTATCACCAACTTCCACGTGTCACTTTGTCATTGGTCCCTTTGGTTGACCTATTGACGAGTTGACCCGTTGGAGGCCCATCTTTGACCGGCGATAGAATTTGCATACGGACTCTGTTTCTGGAGTTAAGCATATCGTCAGAAAGGTATCAATAAGCCCTTCAGTATGGTACAATTTTAGGGAAGTTTAGGGAAAATTTTCATAGTGAAAAATCCTCGGATCACTCCTCCCCAGTAAGACCATTTTGACCTCAAAATGGAAATTCACTCTGTTGAACTATACACACGTTCTCTGCATAATACAAACATAGAACCCAGTTTATAGCATGGTAATTTTTCCATAAAAATTGCAATAATCAAATGCCAATAATAGTAATATAACCCAATGGCCTAAACTGCAACTGATATGACACTGCAACTGCCATATTCCTTTGTACATCCTGATCCTGCACTCACCACTGTCAACAATGCAAATGTAACCTGCACTCATAGCTTGTTAGTGCAAAACTTGTACATACCATTTGCAACTATACCTAATAGTTACAAATATTAAGTCTATCAATAAGACTTACAAATGTACAAATGTCATGCATAGTAAACAAAGAGTTTGTATAAGTTGTGCACTTACAAACAATGCCTACATGCCACAAATTGCACAATAACAGTATTTTAACTACAATCCACATATAGACATCCGACCAATGATCATGCCCACTGAACTGTACATACTGCTGAAAAATGAAGTTGTAAAACCATTAAAAAAGAAAATTACATCAAGTATTTTAAACCTGTCACCTGATTATTTCCTCTTTACGATACTTCACCAACACCAAGGCAGAAAAATAAATTTTGTACTTATCCTTTTCACAATTTAGTGGGATTTCCAAAACTACCTTGTTAGTTTGCATGTATTCCACAATCAACTATGCAAACATAAAACTGATAAATTGTTTACCCACTTTACTCAAAGCATACTTTGTCCTTTTTAAGGGGTTGATTCAATTCAGTTTTTACCAGGGCCACCGAAGTGGTCAAATTAGTTGGTTTAAAACTTTTATCCTTTTTAACAAACTTTAATTTTTGTTCTGGATGTAGCTTCCAACACTTACCAATTTCATGACCTTGTTTATTACAATGATCACAAAACCTTTGATCCATTTTTTTAGGATCCACATTTTTAGGAACCTTACCTTGACTGCTCTTGCTGGAACCGGGTTAGGAGAATGCATTTTCTCAAACTGTTCCATTATGGATTTATACTTCCTACACTTGGCCACACAATGATTAGATAAACCACAGAATGTGCATGGATAACTATTCAACATAGCTTGAAAATTATAGCTAAATTTTTCCAGTGTAGATAAGGGATCAATTTGTTTACCTTTCATTTTTGAGCAATGGTAAACCGAAGGTGGGGGGATTTCTATACCTCTCCGTGGTGAATTATTTCCATATCCTCCGATGAGGATGAACCACACGATGCTAGCAAGGATGACTCTTTCTGTTAGAAGCTTTTCTTCTTCCAGCGGTCTTGGAGTTCTCTCCAATTTCCATTCCCCTACGCTAGCATATCCCGAGTCTGTATAACGAGTTCTCTCCTCAACCAAGATTGGGTTAGTTATACCTTGGTTATTCTTACCAAGGTTAATTCCATTAAAACCCATGTTATTCAAAATTTTAGATCCTATACCTTTAGTGTGCTTTTCAAATTCACCGAGCACTATAGTAGAATCCAAATTAGCTTTGGGTGAGGAATTAAGTTTTGTCATACTTACTATGCACTCATCTGTCATAGTGGAGGCATCAACAATAACTGGTACCTTGTTAGGTCCATCAATTTGCAACACCATCAAGAGCTCATCCTTAGATTCTAGCTCTTTTCTCAATGTGTCAAGTTTCTCTTCAAGAGCCAATACCTAACATCTCAGGAAGGCATTCTCTTCCTGAATTTGATGATTGCATGCTTTCAGTTCCTCAAACTTGGTCTTGTTGGACATCTTACCCATGATTCCTGCACACCTGTTCCTCTAAACTCTGCACACTGCAAATGAAATATCAAGCCCAAAATGTAAAAACCAAACTGAACCAAATCAAAAGCTAAACCAGCTCTGATACCAACTTGATCTGAAAATGGTACTTAATTTTTTTGAAGTACTTAGAAAATTTCTAGATTTTGAAATTTCTGAACTCAACATTGATCTTGAGTTGATTTGATCCAATTTTTAGGTGTCTTGAAACCCAAATCCTCAACTCTTCCAAAAAGACCAATTAATCTGATTTTTCAACTTTAAGTGAATCGCTTGAATCTAATACAAATCCATTTTACTTCATAGTTGATTTTTAATCATACACTCAAACTGACATTTGAATCTAAGATGATAAGTGTTTTCAAATCTTGTTGTGGGTTATGGATACTGAAAGTTCCTTCAATCCATTTACTCTAGTTTTATACTTATTTTATCAATTAATAAAATTAATCCAATGATGAATTTCAACTGATAAAAAGCTTTTAAAAACTAAAATGCACAAATCCACAAAACAAGAAATTGATAACGGAGTTCACCCGAAGGCTACATCTCCGGATTCACAAAAAGTGAATCGATCCATTAAACATCCAATGAAGTACAATATCCCTTCAATCTTGACTTAACAGACCTTTATACCTGTAAATGAGCTGATTCAAACCTCATGGAACTCTGCAATTTACCATAATCATTCCCAAGTTCATCCGTGGCTCCTACAGTATTTCTTCTGTTTGTTCCCTGTGCAAATACGTTCAAAAAACATCTACAACTTGAAATATACAAGACCTATACAAATAAGGTTTACATTTCTGGAAACTTTAGGAAATTATTAAAAACTTCCCTTTTTACTTCATGGTCTGATTCGGATCAGAAGTGGATGCAAAATACAGATCTTTTCTTGCCCCTCGTTCCTGTTCTGTGAAACTGCGATGGAAAAATGCCTACACAGAAGAATCTATAGCACTTCATGCAACAAAAGTTACCTTTCTAAAAATCTCTCATAATTTTGAACAACTTTTATTTTTACACCAAGTCCTAATTTGAACCATAAGTGCCTCGAAAATTGTGATCTCTGCAAACTGTTCCTTCGCTGTCCCTCCTTCCAACCTACCAAAAGCTTCCCTTTAAATAGATGTGATCTCCTTCTCTATCACTTGCTACAAAGTGGCGGCTTGGTAAGGCTGATTAATATTTTGGAAAGGGTTCAAATCCCCCTTTCATAGGTTTAGGAGCCCAATTTAGCCATTGACCCCACGTTTGGTGGGAAAGAGATAAGATAAGCCTTAAAATAGCTTTTTTGGCCACAAAATCCTCTTTATACCATGGGATTTGAATTTATTCACATGGAATGGATTAAATAGATTTTTAAAATTATTTTTAAATATAAATCCACTACAAACCTGCCAAGTGTCACGCCCATAATACGCCATTTGTCCACGTTAGAGTGTGCCACGTCATCATTTGACTGCAACATTGACTATGCATATCTTTCGCATACGAACTCAGATTTGGTCCGTTCAAAATGCGTCGGAAAGCTTGCGATGAGCTCTATACCATGGAACTGATTTTTAAATATTACAGTACCATCCAATTTTCCTTATCACCAACTTCCACGTGTCACTGTCATTGGTCCCTTTGGTTGACCTATTGACGAGTTGACCGTTTGGAGGCCCATCTTTGACCGCGATAGAATTTGCATATGGAATCTATTTCTGGAGTTTAGCATACTGTCGGAAAGGTCTCAATAATCCCTTCAGCATGGTCCAATTTTAGGGAAGTTTAGGGAAAATTTTCATAGTGAAAAATCCTCCGGATCAATGAGTCCCTATTATAATGAATTTATTCAAACCATTATGATCTAATTTCCCATTCTTTGAGTGTGTGAGGAGAAGTTCATTGAAGATTCCCAATGGCATGTTCTGTGGAGACACTTTGGTCCCATATAGGTGTTTTGATTAGGCATAGTTTGGTTTTCCGAAACATGTCAACAAACAACTGTCTTTGATCTTCTGAAAAATGTTGAAAAAACTTATTAGAATCGTGGAAAGTTCTTGCGTCATGCCCACGGACCCTATGGAAACCACAATACAAGTTAGGATCATAATCCTGAGACCTTTGGTTTGGTCCTTCTTGTGATCCAAAACCATGGTTATTGTTTGGTTGTTGATTTGTTATAGTTAACACTTTGAAACCCTCGCACTGTTTCTAGAATTGGTTGGGGTATTGACTAGGGCACGGGGTCAGCATTTTCTTTGTGGCTGATGTTCTTGCTATTGTTGGGGACGATTAAAATCCACAACGATTACTGAGGGTGAGAAATTCTTGCTCCTCTGATTTTTTCCATTGTTATTCCCATTGTTGTTGTTATTCATTATACTTGTACCTATGGGATTAACAAAATTAGGCTTTTTGGGCTATTTAATTACACCATCAGTCATGACTCCTTGATTCTCATTAAGGATCTTTGGTCCTTGATTTTTATTTGTATTGTTGGAGTATTTGGGATTGTTTTGAGAAGGGGTAACTAACCTCCCATTTTCTCCGTAGGTCTTACAACAACTGTCGATGGCTGCTTGGTTGATCCGAAGAGCACCCTCTAGCACCTCTTCATAGCTCCTTAGTAGGAACTTTTGAACCTCTTCATTCCTCTCTCTTTTGAGGGAGTGGAGGAATAAATCACAAAGTTCCATCTGGTCCATGTTTGGAGCACTTGTGGAAGAGTAGAGAACATGTCACCACCTCTAAATGAAGTGAGTTGTAGACTCGTTATGTTCTTGTTTGATATGAAGAAATTCTCTTATTCTTGTTTGCAAAATCTTGTTCATATCAAAGGCCTTGATAAACTATGACACTAGTTTCTTAGACGAGTGTAACGAAGCCTCTGGTATCCTATAATACCAATCAAGAGCAATACCTTCAAGTATCTTAGGGAAAATCTTTGCAATGACTGCATCCCATGGGAGTAGCTCTCGAATGGCCGTTGCATAAGCTTTGATGTGGGAATTTGGATCACCCTCCCCCTTGAACTTTGGGAGATCAAGCAAGGGTCTCGGGAGCATTACTACCTGAATGGAGAAATATAGGGGTTCTTTGAGATATTAAGAATAAGTCCCCATTGCATATGTTTCGACCATTGAAGACCCTAGGGGATGTGGGGGTTGTATTGGCTGCTGAAATGGGACAACATAAACATTTTGCGGGGAGTATCAAATCCCTTGCATTTTCCCATATGGACTGGGTAGGTGTACATGTCCCCTGTGGAGATTTATAATACATGTGTATATAGGGGGTTGAATTCCTTGATATAGAAGCGAAGGCGCGAAGCTAGGAAATGTCACATTTCCAAAGCTGGTATGGTGTTTGAGAACACACTTCAGGCTAATTCCTATTGTAGATATCCATATGTGGCTTGAGCGAGGCATACCCAAGGTACCCATACTAGTTAAAAAGTCTACATGGTTCAGAATATTCATGGAGACTGGCGGGTTTTGGGTAGTCCATATTTGCCCATTGTTTAGTGGTAGGAAGGAGCCCATGCTTGCCCTGTGTATGGGTTCTGTTTATTCTGGGTAAGCTCTAATTTCTTGACTTTATCAACCAAATCTAAAATGACATCACCCGATGGGCGGTGCCCTGCTTAGATTCCTTTGGTTAAATCCTTAGAGGTTGTTGAGGAGCATGGTGCCCCACTATGAATTTTTCATGATGATGCCACCCCTCATTAGTTGTGTTTTCGAGTTGGTGGTGGGTTAGCGTTATTGTTTTGAAGTGGGACACTACTTTGCCCTTGCAACCTATCAAAAGATTGGCTCATTTGTTTGAATTTATGCTCACTCCTAGCATATCATGCTAGATACTCACTCCTCATCAAGATAGGGGAGTAGATCAGATTACATAGTGATGGGTTGTCAAAACAATACCTGAGGAGATGAACTAGCTTCTCCAAGTAAATGTCATGTTATTTGAACTTGATTGTTCAAGGGGGTAAGTTTGAGTGACCTGATCCGTTATTTGATGTGCATAGAAGAAACAACATTGGTTCCACAAGCGAGAGGGTTTTGAGTGGATGAGTAGTTGTCTACCCATGTTGAAAGTGAAGGTGACTGTTGTGGTATATTTGAGTGGTGTTGGTACAAGTCGAAACCTAGGATGGGTTGGCCGTACTTGTCATATCCCGATATATTCGGGGTAGAATAATACTAGCGAGAATAAAGGATGGACAAATGTGGAAACATTTAGAGATTAGGTCTTCACGTTGGGTTCACCAATTTGTACAATAGAAAATCAACACGTGACCTTCTGCGCACCCAACTTCCCGATGTCATGCTGAGACAGCCGGTGTGGAATTTGAAATGGGAGTGAAAGTGATGGTGGTGACTAAGCTAATTGGGCAACCTTATGTCTTCGACATGCAAGAATGGAATCGAGAATCTAATGCAAAGAATGATCTCCTAACTTGAAGGGGTGTGATGGTAGGGTCTGATATAATAGCTACTCAGAGACTCCAATCGATGTCTAGCTCAGCCAAGATTCTATTGGTGGGTTGTGGAATACATGGAAATTAGCCTTCAAGTACCTCATATGGGTTTCAGAGACAAGGTCATGTAAATTGAGATAAGAGATGTAACAGAGCTCCAGGAAGTAAGAGCGATTCTCTGGTCTCATCTAGAAAGTCTTAGCCTGATTGATCGCTATGTTTAACAATGAAATTTTTATCATACTATCAGGTGGAAGCGGTGAGGATATTAATACATGCATGCATAGGCTAGAGTCAATATCTAACTAACTAGTAGGTCCATTGGGTTGCGGTGCACTGTGGGTCACAACCAAAGGCTAGTGGAAATATTGAAGAGAAAACTTCCTATTGACTTGATCTACTTGAACTATCTAATTAATTGAAATGAATTGTTTCTCTATTCTATTTGATATGTAATTTGACAAAACAAAGAAAACAAATACACAACTCCAACCTAGAAGAGCAAGAGCTTTGGTAAATCTTGAAGTACGACTAGCTATCCCTCAGTTCTTTCCTTTCTTTCTACGAGCATTCATGTGAGTCCAAGGATGTTAATGCAAAGAAAAAAAAAAGGATGGTGCTTGAGTTATGGCATCTTAGAAGTAATCTGGGCGAAATGCGGGTAGAAGAAGGATAGCATAAGATATCCGAACTTGGCTATGCAATTCTAGCAAGATTATTGTAGCAAAACTATGCAAGATACACAAAATCATCAGCCTTTCGCTTGAATACAAGCATGGAATATATAGGAATGGAGGCTAGAAGGTTACTTCATGCACAAGGAATTCAAGAGGTAGTTTCAATCATTAAATCTATTTAAAAATAGTAGGAACTAGGAGAACCAAGAAAATGAAGCTATTTTTAGCAAATTTGACTCACAGACATGTTTAAAAGAAAAAATTAAGTGAATCATCGCATGTAATTTCTCATGTTAAGGTTGGAAAAATCAATCGGGATCGCTGCCCTATGCAAGGCAAGTAGTTTCAGGATCGCCGCTCGGCCTGGGCGGCGGTTTCATGAACCGCCACCCGGAAAGGCAACATTCTTGACATGAAGGCCAAAACAAGCACATAATGAAAGGGGAAGAGGGAGAAATGCAAGGAAAAGATAAGTAAGGCTATTTAGGCCACAAATATATACTGTAAATGGGTTTTTGGAGCTCGAACACCTTCTCGAAAGGATTTTGAATCATCACTGGGGACCTTTATAAATAGTTTCTGCAATGTAGCACATGCAATTTTGGGTGCATACGATAACCAATGTAACAAACAAAATCTACACATAAGAGCACAACAAAATAGCAAGGTAAGACCAAAGGTGGAGATCTACCTCACAAATGAAGAGTATCAATACACAACAATGTCTAAGCCTTCTAATATCCTAAGCAACCACCATCCACTCCAAGGTCCATTCTCAATCAAGCTCTTCAAAATTACAAGCATTCCCAAAAACAATGAGAAAGTAACCCCCAAATATTCACTCAAAATGAAATAAATAGAAAATTTGGAGATGGAGATGATGTGGCTCCTTGTAGGATGCCATATCATTTATTCTCAATCCCACATCACCAAGGTCAAACCCATACCCCAAATCATAATAAATTTTTGGTTGGGAAAAAGACCACTCTCTTACACACTCAACCGAACCCACAGCCCTAAAGAGAACAATTAATTGCCCATGTAAGAAAAGTGCAATGAATTACCATTTTCCTTCTTTAAAACACAAAATAGGACCTAAAATAAGTCCCTCACATCATAACCTAGGTGGGTGGGTCAATATAAGAGGTGTGGGACAAGCTTAACTTGTCCCAAAAGTCACAAAAATGGCCTAGAAGGTTTAAATTAGAATTTCACTTAAGAGATAGAATATAAACTACTCCAAAAAAATTTAAATTCATTCTCATCCAACACACATTAAAGCTACCAAATCACATTTATCCCCCCTTTTGTCACATCCTAATTAACACTAGTTAAATATTATAATTAACCTAATAGGTGGTGTTAAACAATAATATAAAGGTGACTCCACATACTAATAAAATAAAATACTCATAATTAATAAAATCAACAATACAAAAACAAAAACTTACCCAAGGTCACTATTGAGGTCACCCCTAATGGGGACCTCCAAACAATCAACAACCATACACAACATACTAATACACAAGTTTCCATGGTGACCTATTGAAACACCCCACATTCCTTCATTGTTTGTCTCCTATCCCCGTAGTTTATTGTGTTATAATTTCTGTAAAATCCAACAATACCTTTCTTACGTCGTGGCCTTTTTAATGACATCGAAATAATAAATCACATGCATGTATACATAACAATTTACATCAATGGATATCATAATTAAACGAATGTTAGAATCAAGTAATTCACCAATTGTTTAGTTTTATAGTATTTTGATTCTAACAATCCATCAATTTGCACTAAGATCACAATATCCACAATCATCCAAAAATATCCATAATTAATGTCCAATACATCCATACCATAGTAACAGTTAGAACATCGAATACTGATATAGGAATCAAGCATATAAATTTACCACAATAGTCACATCATGTCACAATTCTAATATGTATGTACTGTCTATCCAATATGTAAAACACATGTATCAATGTTCATCTAGAAATGTCTAATCTCTGTTATGATATCAAGGTCTAGGGATCTAATGAAGAGTGATCAGAACCAAAATAATACAAACAATATTAATGACATAACAACCAGTCTGTAATAAGATAACTATTCTAGATCATCATCATCATCATCGTATCCTTAAATTCCCATCAAGGTCCACAATACAACCATACAGTCAAAATAATAATCAAAATACAATAGTAATCATGATGTCCCACACATCTTATTAGTATTCTAACTAGAATACAACATCAAGGTTTAAGATTATAATCAGTTTGAAATTGATAACATGGTTGATTTAGTGTTGAAGAGAAGTGGGCATTATATCCCCCTCCCATTAGATTTGACTTCCTCCCTGAATTCACGGAGAAAAATATAGGGAATAATTCAAAAGAAATAGGATCACAACCTTAGTGGAATTCCTTTGCTTCAACAAGTGTGGGTCTATAGAACCCAAGTTTGGTCAATGCAATTCAACAAGAAGAAGGGAGATTGTAAGGGATGAGTTCTAAACTTTCTTCAAGTAAGGTTGCAACCATTTAATTCTATAGAGTAAGTCTATGTGATCAACCAAGCTACAACACATAGCATCAAAACATGAAATGGTCAAAGGAGTCTCAAGAATAACCACCAAGTAAAGTACTAACAAGGATAATTTTGTGAATTCGATATGACCACATAGTTTCCCATGGATACAACTTACAACAATAACAACAGTTAAGGCTTTCTCTTAGGTTAACTTACGCTATCGAAGTTTGTTATTTGGACAAGGCTAGTAAATATCAACCACGACCAAAAATTTATACAAGAAAACATGTCTACTCAAGGGTCTCACAATTTTGAGATCACACAAGGTGAGGTTTAACATCAAGGAAGGTCACTTAATCTAGCCAAAACATTTAAAATCAAGAACTATTCATGGAAACACTCCTACAACTTGAAAGGGGTACAATTAAATTTTCATGGTAAAACTAAAGTAGAATCATAACCATAAGGTTTCTATAACCTGATTTTACACTCAAGATCGAACACACAACACTAACCTAATTTATAAATGTCAACATTTAGAAATTATTTCCACTAGAAATAACATATCAATACAAGAGGCACCACTCACTCTAAATATCACAAAGAGATTTATTTATCTTAAACCTTCCTCAAGTTCGAAATAACCATAAGAGAGCACACTGCATAAGTCATAACACCAAGGAGAACTCAAGGGATCTGGATAGAAGAAAAAGTAACAAGAGGGGTCCAACTATAATCCAAAGGTGCATCATTCCAAAAGTGAGTAACAGTTACGGAAACAACTTGCACTTTCCTTCCCAACGGAAAAAGGGGAAACAACAACAAAGTGTCACAAGTAAATAAGAAGAAAATAGGACTTCCCAAAGTTATGTCATATCCTTAACATATGTTTCCTTAAAATTACAATAACCTAGGTCACTAAGGACTAAATCAACACACAATGAGGCTTCTTTTCTTAAAAAAACAAGAGATAAGACCCAAACCTAAAAGGCTAGAATTCACAATCATCTAGCTATGAGGAAACAAGGGTCCAATGACCCAAACTCCTACAAGTAAAAAGGACATATGCTTATGAACAAGGGATTACTACGCAATTAGAACACTTCACTATAAAAAAGGTGTTTCATAATTTTGGGTAGGCAACAGAACTAAAGGTTCAATTATACATAGTACTCAATGCATAAATCTTACTCATTTTATAAATCAAATTATTAAGTTAAAAGTTGTATTTTCGCTTGCTAAGCACATTCCTTATGAGTTTTCTCAATTAAAATATTCCTTTTATTATGATATCACATGGTTTCATTATAGGGAACACCACTAAGGTGGGCATGATATCTCACTCTTTTGTATAGGTGGAAAACGTATTTATTTTTACTCCTAGGGAAGGTAGATAGACAAGGTTTCCTTTCAATTCTTCTACATATCTTTTATTTCTTCTATTAATATACCAAGGTTATAACAAGGACCATTTTCCATTTCCTAATGTTCTATTTTATTTGTTAAGCCTCAAAATCCAAGCCCCTCAATTAGAGTTTTGGTATGCTGAATTTAATCATTTACCAAATGCATCTTAATGGAAGGAGAGTCAAACCATATCACATGATTACTTTTATGGGAATAAGAGATAACTCAACATATCACATTTTTAATTCTAAAGGAATGAGAGACATTCAACATAACAACCATATCATTAATCTTGTAAGAACTAGAAATCTATCAACCAACATATATCACACAAATATTTCAAGGGTTTACCAAATAATTACAAGCATCATTAAACATTCCTTGTGGGCCTCCACAAGTCTCAAAATAAGCTACAAGGAAAGACCCATTAAAAATGCATATTTACTTTTACAAATTTTTGAGGTTTAACAATGTTTGTTGTTTAGGATCAAACATTTTACTCATATAATAAGACAAGGAAATTTTTCAAATCAACACTCATATTTCCACAAGATACCACCAACAAGCAACAAAATGAAAATTAAAATTTTACTCCAAGGACACCACATTCCCATTAGAAGGTATCAAATGCAATAAGACAACCAACTAATCTACCCAAACATGGACTTTATAACCAAGAGTTGTAGTTTTAAAATAAGAAGCACAATATAAGCACCATCGAGATTAAAATATTAAGATCTACCAAACTAACATCTCTAAGAGCAAGGTCCAAAAGACCCAAAAGAATCCATAAGTGTCTCTATGTAACCCAAAGATTAATAGGTCATAAAATGTTATTCATAACAATCTAAAAGGTTAAGACAAGGGTAGACTTATTCATAGGTCATCGAGAGAAAAACAAGCACACTTAATTAAACACATTTGCTCGAATGGCCTTAAATCTAACCATAATTAACAAGATGCATACAATTCACAAGTCAATACTTTCTAAGATTAAACAAGGAAACCATGATAAAAATTAGCATGCCATCGATGAAATGTCACTACCAAACAAACACTTTTCCACTAACATCTATAGTCAACCAAAATTCAATCCTAATCCTAACACAATCCATAAGCCCATAACCAAACACATCTACTTTGATGAGGATAAAAGCTCTTACCAGGTTGTAAGAGAATCACCACCACCGTTATCTAAGACTAGACCGCACTATACTCAACTCACTCTCTCTCTAGAAAGGCTGAGTAAAAAAGAGTCACTCCAAGATCCTAGACACACTCAAGGTTTGTCCTTTCCAAAACCAAGGCATAACTTAAAGCACCTAAGAAGACACTCAGGCACCTAGGTATACCCCATATGACAAAATGTCACAATATACAACGTAGAACAAGATCCACAACATTCAAGAAGGAATCACGTAACATTTAGATAAGTAGCCAACAGGATAATGAGCTCTGAGTCACCAATCAAAGTAAATTTCAAGAAATATCATAAATCATGGAAAGTGGCTAAGTAGCCACATTGCAATGTCTAAAAATTCTCACAAAAAAATTAAATAACTAAAAGAGCCTCAAAGCTTCTCAATCAAATTATAAAATAAGGTGTTGGTCCTTGATAAAATAACACAAGTTTGAATATAAAATACAAAAATTCAACATCACAGTCACTTCGCAACCCCCTTATACATTGGTAGAAGTACTATACCTCAAGCTCGAACTAAGAATGCATACACAAAGATGGATCAAAAGTGACAACAAGACCTAATATCCACTTACTCATACAGGGATTAAGTGCCAAAGTGGAAACAAAACTAGCTCATCTAACCACTGAAGGAAAAGGGGAGCTTTAGTGACTAAACAACTTCTAATTTACTCTTTCTGACCCCAAAACACAATCACTAATGCCAAACCACAAGAATCACACCATACAATTTATCATTCCAACAAGGAAGAGTCTCAATTTGGTTTATCACATCATGACTAAAAAAACAAAGAGCTAAGGCTCATCAAACAACATCTTAGCAAGAAAATTGAGTTCCTGATACACCATAAGTTCGTAAGAATATCAATTTTATTTAACATTTTCAGTTACTCATGTTGAAAAATGCCACACTAGGTGAGTACAAAATTTTGAACAAATTTATTATTTTAATCATGGAGGTTCAAATTATGCTAACTAGTTTACGGGTTTCAATGTGGCCTAGGGTCCAAGCGTTGAACCCACGGATTTGATACCAAGTGTAACGCCCACATTTTCCTACATAAATCCCCAAGAAACTGAAAGCAACAGAAAAAATTATGGAAATTTTTTTTTAAAGGTTCCAAGGCCTTAGCTAGGATTTTAATTAAATCCAGATTACAAAATTTGAAACTATTAAATGGCAGTCGGGACCAAAATAATAATTAGTTACCATTGGCCCAACCCTATTAAAATATTTCGATTTGTTTTCCCTATTAAGTTTCGTTGCTTAAATTCAATATTAATCCATTTTACTCTCATTGCTATTTAGCCCCAAAGGTATTATTAATTCTATTTATTGAATGACCCCAAATTAAATTCAACATTTTATTAGGAAATATTAATAATCTACTATTTTAAAAATAAAAAAATTAACATGGTTTAATACATAAGGTGTCAAGGGTACACAACATAGTCTAACCCCTTAGGCCCCATTTGACATTACACACACATATTTTAATAAAAACATTCCCACTTAAATACCCCATCACTTAAGTGATGTAGGGTGCATCCTCCACCATTATATCTAATCTTTCCTATCTCTTAGATTTAGGTTTGAAAAGAAACCCTAGATTTCCTTATGGAATACCATATATTCAATTTCTTAATTTAATCTCTCATTTCTCTTGTTTTGTGTTTAGAGTTAAGGAAGAGGAGAGAAGAGGATAAAGCCATGGAAGGAAGATGAAACCCTTGGATGGATACTCAAAATGTCATTAAAATTTGGTTATTATTTCCATCAGATTTGTAAAGAAACTACCCAAATCAGGTTGTAGGTATTTCTTCCCTTTCCACACTTATTTTTATATGACATTTTCTTGGAGTTTTTTGGGTAACCCAAGGTGTAAAAAAAATCCATTTATTATACAAAATTTCTACATATTTATAATTACATATTACATTTATTTTCTTTATTTCTTTCTTTTTGATAAATATATAAAATCTAGTGTGTATAGTAAAAAAATATAATATATATATATATATATATATATATATATATATAAAAAATGTTTCCACACATATAGTATAATATACATATATACTGGTAGGAAATGCATAGAAAAGCAAGAAAATTTATACATGCCACTACTTTTAAAGGAAGCTTAATGGTCATATGATTTAAAGGAAGGTGTTTTATATGTTTATACCAAATGTGGGCTTTAAATTATTTTGGGGAGGGCGTCAACCCCACCCCCACCCCATAATTTAAAAGGAATGAGATGGGGGGTGGGGGCATCACCTCTCCCCCATCCTCTTATTTAATAATAGTTCCAACCCCTAGGAAGCTAGTGATGACCACGGCCATCAAACAACAACATCACTTGTTTTTTTTCTTTTTGTTTTTTAAAGTTTTTAACTCAAAGCCTCCCCTTCCTCAAATGTGAATTTTAATATGAATGGATCAAAATATAAGTTTTTTTTTGTTATTAGTTTATATTAGTAAAATATATTTATTGTAATATGAAAACTATAATAATTTCTATTACTAAAGGTTTATAATGATAATATAGATATGGTGAGAATAACCCAAGAGTATATTATTAATATATAACCATTATATACTAATCATATATATATATATATATATATATATATATATATATATATACAGAGAGAGAGAGAGAGAAGAGAGTCGCCAAAGCAATAGGAAAAAGCAAATAGTGTGGGAGAATAAGTGTTACACTTGTAAATTTGGTAAGGATAAAATTTGCATGAACCTAGGCAATAGTAGTGGTGCAGAATTGTGTATTTATCAAAATTTAATAATTTATCATTTTCAATTTCATTTAAAAAAGCCATCTAAACATTATATAATTGGTTGAGGTTCATTCATTTTCTTACGATGATTCCAATTGCAACAAAGAGGAAAATTGTAATAATAAATAAATTTCATATTTAAGCCTTTTGTACAACTAGTTGGATAAGGAAAGCAAAAAACCCATTATTAATGAAATATATTTCAATATTCAAGTAAAAAAATGTCAAAAATACAAAAAAATCAACACTTAGCTTCCACCCGAGATTACTAGCCTTTAAAATTAAACACATTTGCAATGTAACTCCTAAACACAACCTTGAATTGTGAGAACTTAATTTCCATAATAAAATCATTACAAGGACTCACTTTCAT
Source organism: Taxus wallichiana var. yunnanensis (assembly GCA_018340775.1). Lineage (NCBI taxonomy): Eukaryota > Viridiplantae > Streptophyta > Pinopsida > Cupressales > Taxaceae > Taxus > Taxus wallichiana. The sequence continues at coordinate 385,534,059 of CM031237.1, forward strand.
ATGAATTAATGTAAATCATAATAAACCACTTACATGGATCAACCAATGTATCAAATTACATCCTATATACTATTGATATAGTTTACAAGTGAGGATATTAATATTGCAAGCTACAACTTCACATGCCTTTCTTCAACAAGAGCACTTCATCCTTAGAGTTTTCTATCTTCATCAAGCCATGCACACAACAAAATGGAGGAGTAGGTAACTCTCCACCCAAACCAAAATATCCAATGAGAGAGAGAGAAGCCTTCTTCCTCATTAGCCCCAAGCCCCAACAAGGAAGCAATGAGGGCTATTTAGACAACCATGAAACTCAAAAATGGCTTCCACACACACATTCAATCAAGAAAAATAATGAAATAACACAATACCAATTTATTTACAACCAACCAACAAATATCAAAACACAAAGGCTTCATGCTAAAGCCATGGAGGAGAAAGGAACATGGGGGTTCTTCTTATGCCTCCCAAGGGCTTGGGTGTCCACCTATGAGCCTCCAAAAACTCCATCACAATACACACAACACTCTTATTCCTCCCTCCAAGAAGATACACCACTCTTATGCCTCCCTCAAGAAATCAACCCACTCTTATGAATCCCTCATTCTTATGCCTCACTCAAGATAATAACAAGATAAATACAAAACATATTTATCAACAAGGTGGACATCCCAACCCAACTCCCTCCTAAAATCCCAAACAATTTCTCTTATGCCTCCCTCAAGTTTTACCCCCATTTCCATTTCTCCCACAACCTAAGAAACAAGTCTATTTCCAACAAGCATAACCAATGTAACAATCAACATCTACACATAACATCACAACAAAATAGCAAGGTAAAACAAAGGTAGAGATCTACCTCACAAATGAAGAGTATCAATACACAACAAAAAGCTCCAAGCCTTCCAAAATCCTAGAAACCATCATCCACTCCAAGCTCCATTCTCAAGAAATCTCTCCAAAATTACAAGCATTCCAAAAAAAGAGCAAGTAACCCCCAAATCTTCACACAAAATGAAATAAATAGAAAAGAGGGAGATGGAGATGATGTGGCTCCATGTAGGATGCCACATCATTTCTTCTCCATCCCACATCACCAAGGTCAAACCCATACCCCAAAGCATAATAAATTGGTGGTTGGGAAAAGACCACCCTCTTACACACTCAACCCAACCCACACCCCTAAGGACAAAAATTAATTACCCATGTAAGAAAAGTGCAATGAATTGCCCTTTTCCTTCATTAAAACACAAAATAGGACCTAAAATAAGTTCCCTCACATCATAGGCTAGGTGGGTGGGTCAATATAAGAGGTGTGGGACAAGCTTAACTTGTCCCACAAGTCACCAAAATGGCCTAGAAGGTCAAAATCCGAATTTCACTTAAGAGATAGAGTACAAACTACTCCAAAACAAATTAAATTCATTCTCATCCAACACACATTAAAGCTACCAACTCACATTTATTCCCCCTTTTGTCACATCCTAATTAACACTAGTTAAACAATTTTAATTAACTTAAGAGGGGTGTTAAACAATAATAATAAGGTGACTCCACATACTAATAAAATATAATACTCATAATTAATAAAATCAACAAGAAAAAACACAAACTTACCCAAGGTCACTATTGAGGTCACCCCCCAATGGGGACCTCCAAACAATCAACAACAATACACAACATATGAATACACGAGTTGCCATGGTGACTTGTTGCCAATACCCCACATTCCTTCGTTGTTGGTCTCCTATCCCCCGTAGTTTGTTGTGCTATAATTTCCTACAAAATCCAATAATACCTTTCTGGCCTCGTGGCCATATTAATGATGTCGAAATAATAAAACACATGCATGTATACATAACAATTTACATCATTGGATATGATAATTAAACCAATGTTAGACTCAAGTAGTTCACCAATTGTTTAATTTTCTAACATTTTTATTCTAACAATCCATCAATTTGAACTAAGACCAAAACATCCACAATCATCCAGAAATATCCGTAATTCATTTCCAATACATCCATACCGTAGTAACAATTAGAACATTGAATACTGATATAGGAATCAAGCATATAAATTTACCACAATAGTCACATCATGTTGCAAGTCTAACATGTTTGTATTGTCTATCTAATAATTAAAACACAGTGTATCAATGTCCATCTAGAAATGTTTAATCTATATTATGATATCAAGGTCTAGGGATCCAATTAAGAGTGACCAGAACCAAAACAATACAAACAATAGTAATGACATAACAATATTTAGTCTCGTAACAAGGAAACTCTTCTAGATCATCATCATCATATCCTTAAATTCCCATAAAGGTCCACAATACAACCATATAGTCAAAATAATAATCAAAACACGATAGTAATCATGATGTCCCGCACATATTATTAGTCTTCTAACTAGAATACAACATCAATGTTTAATATTATAATCAGTTTGAAATTGATAACATGGTTGATTCAGTGTCAAAGAGAAGTGGGCATTACACACTTGGTGATACAATGTCAATGTTGTGTGAGAATACAAATATAATCTATTCACTACAAAGTCGAAACAACTTTATATACACAATGAAGATGGATTATGTGGGCAAGAAGATAAACATGGAGAATATACACATTTGAAGCCAACATCCACCATCACCATCTCCATAAATAACATGAGCTAGACAAAATCTCAAATACGAGTCAAGATGTAGGAAGTTACGAGGAGATAAGAAAACAAAATAGGAAACTACTTTGTTGTTATTATAGAATGGTTGGACCGTACGATGATAGTTGTTCCAGGTCGGATTCATTCTCTAAACTTTTTGACAACACTATTATCGCCATTCAAAGGGAAACATTACCAATAAGAAATCACACTGAAAATATGATGTTTCCCAACTAGGGATTCCTTGGATGTAGAGGTGTAGAAATATTGGTGTTCATCCACTTGGAGGTCGCAGTGGAAAAATTACTGAGCAAAAAATAAGACCTTTGTTTTTTTTCCCATTTATAGGTTAAATATATCCAAACTAAGTACTTGTTATGTCAGTCATTAGAATTTATGGCCTCCAAATCGGGTGAAAGAATTTCATATGCGTTATAAAATTTATATTGTAGCTTGCTATATACTCTCATGTTGTTACGTTTGTATGTGGTTTTTCCATCCTGTAAAGTTTTATAGCCTATCTGTAATGACCCAAAATTTCACACACAAACAACAAAGAAAAACACAGGATAATTTTTTTACTAGCTTCGACACATAACACGACACAACATGTCATCACAAGGTTACAACCAACTCTGGGAACCACTTGTTACGAGGATGACCACAAGGTCAGCACGGAAACGTTCACACCCAAAAAGGATAATACACTTTTTTTTTGTGAACAACATAGAAGTCCAACCACATGACACTCACATAGCTAGGGCAAGCCATAGTAAGAAATGATTGAAGGTTATTTATTTTGATAAAACACCCTTTAACTCATGACTTATGTTTTCAGAGAGATTCAAGATATGATTCGCACGATTCATCTTACCAAACTAAATTATTTTCTTAAGCACTGTAGAGTAGTTCACTTATAGTCTTCTCATTATGACAATTATTTATTTTATTTATTTATTTGATAAAGGTGATAATTTAATTT